>JAQQSV010004524.1:0-14806 GCA_028646515.1 Pseudochirops corinnae | reverse complement strand
GCCAAAAAGCTAGAGATCAGCTGAAGAAAGATTTTGAAAACCAAATGAGAGAAGTGGAAGAAAAATTGGGAAGAGAAATAAGAATGATGCAAGAAAATCATGAAAAGAGAGTCAGCAGTATAACTGAAGAAATTAACACCTTAAAAAATAGATTAACTCAAATGACAAAAGAGGCCCAAAAAGCCAATGAGGAGAAGAATGCCTTAAAAAATCGACTTTGCCAGATGGAAAAAGAATCTCAAAAGCATTCTGAAGAGAATAACTCCTTCAAAATTAGAGTGGAGCAAATGGAAGGAAATGACTTTATCAGAAATCAAGATACTATCAAACAGATTCAAACAAATGAAAAAACGGAAGGCAATGTGAGATATCTCTTTGGAAAAATCACTGACCTGGAAAACAGATCCAGAAGAGACAATTTAAAAATTATTGGACTTCCTGAAAGCCATGATCAAAAAAAGAACTTAGAAAGCATCCTTCAAGAAATACAAAAATGTCATTATAGTGAATGGCTGGTTGTATAGATAGAAAACAATTGGAGTGGGGCTTGAGAGCTAGGGTGGTGAATAGGGTCACCCCTAGTAACCTGAGAAAGTTTGAATGTAAGGTGATGGTTTATCTCTGGGAACGTTAGACTTGCTAATGGGAACACGTTGGAGAAATGAGTTAAACTTACAGAGAAGTAGGGATATTTGGCATGCCCCATTGGAGGAGTGATAAATAGATCTATCTTGTGTGGCATTTTATACTTCACTCACCACATTAATGTTACATTATTTTTTATTATTGCTGTCTCTCTCTCTCTCTCTCTCTCTCTCTCTCTCTCTCTCTGTCTGTCTGTCTCTCTCTTTCTCCCTCCCTCCCTCCCTCTCTCCCTCCCTCCCTCCCTTTCTCTGTTTCCTGTTTTTCTCTCCTTTCTTCCTTCCTTCTTTCCTTCCTTCCTTCCTTGCTTCTTTTTTTGTTCTTTTAAGAAAGGAAGCAACTTGTACCTTTTCATTAAGTGCTAAGACTGATTGTGATCACTATCTGAAACCATCATCCTCTGACCTCAGATAGTTTGGCTAAGGTTCAGAAAGCATGGATCTACATCAAGCTGAGATTATATGTAGGTCTAGATTTATGACTTGTGATGGGCAAAAGCCACAATCTTGGACATCGTGTATATTTGGTTATGCCCTTTGAGTTGGCTAATACACTTTCCAACACTTGATTAATTAGGTGTTGGCAGATCTTCTTGACCAACACGTTGTGCCCTACTTAGATGACATTCCTATTTTCTCCCCCAACGTGAAGAGAATGTATTAGATAAGTACTCTGTTGGTTGCAAGCCAAGAAGCCTTCTGCCATCTAATCCATCCTTCGCAAATTTCCAGTATAATCTTCCCAATACATAGATATGGCCATTTTATACACCTGCTAAAAATTTTTCAGTGATTTTATTGGCTACAGAACAAAAATCTAGACTTTTAAACTTGAAATTCAAAGCCTTCTACAGTCTGGTTCCAAATTATCTTTCCAGCTTTCTTTCACTCTTTCTCTTTATGAACGATATAACCTCCAAATTTGATGACTTTCCAGTCCTTAACCTCATTCTGCCCTTTCCCATTTCCATGAGCAAATATATGCTGTCCTCTAAGCCTGAAATGAACTTGTCCTGTATCTTCATTCCTTTAAAACCCATTCTGTGTGCTTACTAATAGGATCATGCCTTTTAGAGCTAGAAAGGCTCTTTGCTATTATCTAGCCCAAATCCTGTCATTTTACAGATGAGTAAATTGTGACCAGATATATTAAGTGACTTGCCCAAATTCACTTGGGTAATAAGCAGTAGAATAAGAATTTGAACTCAGATCAAATGGGTTCTGAATCAATTTCTGTGAAGTCTTTTCCAGCCAGGCGTGATCTTTCTCTTAACTCTCACACCACTGTGTAGGAGCTCTCCTCTGATGTCCCATTTAGCAGATGATTATTGGAAGATATGGACAAGAATCATTTAGCTTGTATTATAGTTATTTGTGCACATTTAGCTTGTAGTTATTTGTGTAAATGCCCTATTTACTATATTCTCAGCTTGTCAAGTGCAGAGATTATTTTTATTCTTTTTCACTATTGCATCCCCAGAACGAAATAGTGCCTGTCCCATAGCAGCACTTAATGAGAGTTTGTGGAACGGAAATGAATTTTCCCTTGAGGATTGTTGATTAAGAAACATTTTTTATGTGGTTTTGGTAGCACAAAAAATCTAAGTTATATAGTTTTTTATAAACTTATGGGCAGGATTACTTGCCCCCCAGAACATTTACTTGAGATAATTTTTAAAAAAATAATAGTATCTTACATTGGGACTGAGACTTCCAGAAAAAAAGCAACTTGCTTTAGTTGGAACTATATGATAAAAGACAAAACAAAGTCCAGTGTTTTCATCAGTGAGCAAGACTAAGCACTGACTAGCAATCTACTAGAGAATAATTAGCATATCAATAAGTTATCTTTTACTTATATTGCAACCATTGCTACTTGTTTTCTTAAAATACCATAGGTGAAATAGAGCCACTATAGATGAAAAGTTGCCATTGGCTTAGAAATTTGTAACAAAAAAGAAAAGAGGAAAAAGGAAAATAAGATTTAAAAATGACCTTAAAATGAAATAAATATCATGGCATCCCTTTAATTTTAATAGTAGTATTGAGACACAGAACTAGTGCTCACCTAAACTTCTTCATACAGGGTCAGATATCTACTTTTTATTATATATACATATATTATACATGTATATCTAAATTTGTGCAACAGAATCTGACTATAACCATGGTCTTAGAGGATAATAGATCATAGGTCAGAAGAACATAGATCTGGGACCTTGGAGGTCAGCATCAATTGCCTCATTTTAAATATAAGGACCTCCAAGGCCCTTGGAGATTAAGAGACTTATCCAAAGTCACAAAGATAGCGTCAGTCTTGGGACTTGAACTCAGGTCTTCTGACTCCAGGGCCTTTTCACTTTGTCATGAACTATGAACCCCATACATGAACTAGTCATCCTAGCTTCTCCTTTGCTTCATGAGTTGTATGAGTAGGCACTAGCATATTACCAACAATGATTTGTGTGGAAGAAATTGCATATAGGACATCAACAAGAAGTACATGATTGGAAAAAGAAATGGGCCAGTGAGGTTGAGAGATGTTAAACTGACAGCTGAAACTAGTATTCTCAAAAGACCTAGAAGAAGGCCTTCATTGGCAGATGATTATTGGAAGATATGGACAAGAATCACACAGAGTGAGAAGCTGAGGATAGAGTTCAGTCTTCACTGGTAGAAAGAGTAGCTTTGTTGATTAAATCTTATATCCATCAAAGTTTAATAATAATTATAATTAATAATACTAAACACAAGGAGCCAGTTTGAACTGTTAGATTGTAAGTGCTTAGAGGGACCATGTGTTCACTACATTCTAATGTACTCATTTTGCACATAGTAGGTGCTTAATAAATTATTATTGCATGGTTAAGTCACAGAACTAAAGATTTCAGAGTGGAAAGAGATCTCACAGGCCAGCTAGTCCACTATGTACTTTAACATGAATTTCCCCTACAAAATATCCAACAGATAGTAATCCAACTTTTGTTTGAAGAACTCTAGTGAGGCACCTAATGAAGTAGCCTGTTTCACTGTTGGAAAGCTCTGCTTGTTAAGAGGTTTTCAAGAAAACTCATCCTTTTCCATAACTTTCATCATCTGTTTCTGAATTTCTACCCATTTTGGCTAAACACTCTCTGCTACTTACTCTGTATTATCTGCCCTTACTTCCATCATCTGTACATCTGTTTTAAACAACCTAAGTTGGTTAATAAGTTCTTATTCAACCTTTTTTTAATGACGGTTGTCCTTTTTTCCACTCTTTGTATTATTTGAGGTGTGTTGGTAGCCAAGTTATCGAGCATAGATTTGGGAGTCACTGAGTTAGGCTTTGGAATTTATGTATATATGGAAAAAACCCAATAAATTTGTTCACAGTTCCTGTAATGACATTACTTGGTATTTGTTTATTTTTTAAGCACCAACATATAAATATCTGCCACATCTGTTGGTTTGGTTTCTTTGGCCAAATAAATAATTGGTCAAATTTGTACCACGGAGGGGATTGATGACAAGTCCAAGCAAATCAGTTGGATTGACTAAGTGATAGTCCACCTATTTAGGTCAAACTGACTCATTGTCCTGGTTTTGTTTAACCTGAATGACTAAAGAACATTTGTTAACTGGGTGACTCCAGAACCTTGACCAGCTGTGCTGTCATTCCCATGTGAGCCTGATTGCTTTTGGCTCTCCCCAGTTCGGTGTCTTCCATCAAATCACGCTTTTCTCCATGAGAGTATTTATTATGTGCCATTTTGAAAATAAAAACGACGCAGAGCAATCATCCAGCAAAATCATAAAACATTTTATTACCCGAGACGGCGAGGAGACAGGTTTGACGTACAACACTGGGAACAGCGACGGACCTACAATGTGGTCCTAAAGCGTGATTTAATGAAGCTTGGAGGATTTAGTTCAGTCGAAAAAGTTCAAAGCTGCTTGAGGTATGGCAGGAGTTGAGCCAGCCTGTGTCCCTGGCTGAGCTGTTCTCCACCAAGTATGGCTGGGCCAGCAGAGCCCATTTGTCTTGCTGTCGCAGAGAGCCAACGTCTGGGAGTATGTTTTAGCACCGGAACTTTTCACCTGATTTAGCGAGCCCTAAACTTGGCACTGTATCCCAGCAGCTTCCGTTTTACAAGGCCAGCAGTTAATCCAACAAAAGGCTAGATTCATTTTCCTCTATACCCACTGATTGCCAGCTGAGAGCTGGTTGCTGTAAACTTGCTTTTTTATTTTTACATCCATTTTACTGGAATTAAGGTCGTTTGCCCCTCAATAAATGGCGCTGTGCTATCTCCAGCAATGTTTCCTACTTTCTTCCTATGGTAGATTGTCCTTTAACTGATAACTAAATTGCCAAGGAGATTCCTTTCCTTTGACTTTATTCCCACATAACTTTTTGATCAAGCCAAGCAAATCCTACCTAAGTCCCTGGGTACACTCTGACCTTGAAAAATCCAGATAGAATGAAATATCCATAGAGCCTTGAGCAAAAGAGCATTTTGAGAGAGCCTCTTGTGTTCTGCTGCTCCATCAAGCATTATCATGATTACTATCATCGTCATTAGCATCATCAGCATCATCAAAAATGCAGAAAGCAACTATGATGTAGTGAAAAAGTCCTAGACTAACATTAAGAAGGTCAGAGTTTAGGATTCACCTTTGCCACTTATTAGCTGTATGACCTCTGTAACTAACATCTTTGAGCCTCTATTTTTCACACTAGTAAAAATGGGATGATTATACTTCAACTGCCTCTTGGACTAGGTTATCAAGAAGATCAAGGGAAATAACATATGTAAAGCACTTTACAAAGTACAATGCACATATTATTTTAATGATAGGATAATAGTAATAAACCCCCATTATATGCCTAATTTGGGAGGTCATGGTGTTGGGTTCTAGGGATACAAAGAAGTACAAGTCATTCAATTTCATCATGGTGCAGTAGAAAGTACCCTGGATTTGTCATTACCCAGGTTTTAATCCATGGCAAGTCATTTGAGTTGTCTAGGCTTCAATTTCCTCATCTATAAAACGAGAGAGTTGGATTTGTGGTCCTTTCCAGTTCTAATTTCTTTGTTCACATAATTAAATTCAACAAATATGTATTGAAAACCTTCAATGGACAGAATACTAGTGGTAGGTGCTGGGGGAGATATATCAGATTTCTAGATGGGACAGAGTCCCTTCCCTCATAGAGTTTGCTAACTCACAGCCTTGTAAGTTATCAGCATCATATTTACTTATACAAAATAATTTTTAAAACTTAGTCAAACAGCACGTTTTATGAGCTTATTATGTTCCAGATGCTGAGCTAAGTTCTAGAATTAAAAAGAAAGGCAAAACTTGCTCCTCCCCTCAAGGAACTCACAACCTAATGGGGGAATAGACCTATAAATAACTACATACACACAATATAGATAAAGTAAATGCATAGTAATCACTGAAGGGAAGGCACTAGAAGGTGCCTGTAGAAGGTAGCATTGGTGCTGAATGTGGAAGGAAGACAGAGAAACTAAGAGGAGGAGGGGAGAAAGGAGACTATTATAGCTTATGCTATATTTCACTGCTGGAACTAAGTCAGACTTTTCTGTAGACCTTGAATCTTGCCTACTGATTAACACATATGTTGCAAATTAAACTGTTAAAAAGTTGGGCTATGTTTTGCTCATGAATGGTGCTGAAAACATACCCCTAGAAAGGTTTATCTCCATTTTACTCTAATCAAATTTTGATTATTCTGGCAAGAATGAGTACATGTTAGGAGCACCATTAGCTCAAACTTGAAGTCATTCTCTTCAGATGAGGAGATAGGGATAAACCAAAAGCAAGGGCCCTGACAAAAGCAACATTAATGGAATCTGGAAATTCTGCCCATGCCTCTTGCTGTGCTAGATGCAGGTTCTGTAAACTAAGTATGTATATATGTGTGTATGTATGTATATGTATATATGTATGTATATATGTGTATGTATGTGTATGTGTGTGTGTGTGTGTGTGTGTGTGTGTGTGTATGTCCTCAAGGGCTTACAATCTAGTTAAGGAGACAGGATAGATGATTTGACTATCATCATATCACTTATCATTAAATCTCTTAATGATCTTAATTGCATTCTTCAAATTCATTTGTCTATTCACACAGACATTTAATAAGCATTAATTAAGCACATCCTAGTGTGCCAGGAACTGAGATAGCCTTTGAGAATACAAAGACCAAAAAAAGAGAAAACCTCCCTGCCCTCAAGGAACTCACAGTCTGCTGAGGTGAAGAAACATGTACACCGATAAGTAATTCAATATACATATATGTGATTTATGTATACATGACACATTATGTTATATATACCATCTTTAAATTATATGTAATGTATTAATATAATATGTAATGTATTTACTATATGTTTATATATTATACATTTATATGTAATGTAAACATATAATATAATATTAATGTTAATATAATATATTATAATTATGACATATAATTATAAAATACATAGTAAATACATATATAGGCTACTATACAATATAATAATATGTAATATATAATATGAGAGAAAAAAAAATCACACTTTAATGAAAGAGTAGCCAGGACCACCAAAAAAGAAACATGTGTGGGGCTAAAATGATTGACAATCTGCCTGACTGCTTGCCAGCTAGAATATGATAGCTGCCATTTTTACATATAGATCCCTAGTATTCTTTCTGAGAATAGGCCCTCAGAACAATATACTTTTTTTCCCCTCACTATTTCATATTGAGATGAGGGGTGGGGTTGTATTTTCCCTTTCTTGATATTAGTAATTCTATTTAAGAATTGGGCTCCATTTCAGTGGAAATGGACAATTATCTCCTTTTTCTAACCACCCATTTCTTTGCTTTCCTCTGGCCCAGTTATTGTATAAAGCCAGTGAAATGACAAATAGAGTCTCCCCTGTCTCAGATCTTGAGTCCAACAATAGACTGGTGGATTGGGAAAGCTCTAGAATACAACAAACTACCCCCAAGGCCTGTGGCTGACCATTTGTGAAGCCAGCATGACTTTTTAATTTTCTTTATATTATAAATACTTATGGGAAATGGCTCATATTCAGAATGTTTGCTCTACAGAGACTTCGTTTTCCTGCTCTATGGGCCATCCAATGCTTTTCCATGCTATGGACTGTAATTAAAGATGCAATAAAGCTTTTTACTGACTCAAACCCTAAATTATAAGCCATGGGTCTTTCCTGATTGAATGGCTCTTCCAATGCCAGCAATGTCTCATTCCTCTTCAGGCTGCACTCCAGACTTGCTATCTAAGTCCCCACTCTCCATCCCGAACTTCATTCTAGTCCTGGAATTCATGCATTGGAAGTATTCTCTGCCCCTCTGGCTTCTTCCCTCTGATTGGACGGCTTTTCCCCAAATCTCCATTTATGGAGGATGCCCAGGCCAACATATCTCTTTCCTCTCCAGGCTGTACTCCTTTCTTTTCCATATCTAACCCCCTTCCTTGTCCAATTAGATTGTCTTTATTCCTCTTACCCCTTTCAGTTTCCTTTTATACATTGCTCTTCTCCACTAGAATGTAAGCTCCTTGAGGGCAGGGACTATTATTTGTATCCCCAGTGCTTAGCACAGTGTCTGGCACATAGTATTTGCTTAAGAAATGCTAGTTGACAAACTGACTGACAATATCAAACTAGATAAATTTGGACTAGTAGCTGCTAACAGTGGGAAGAATATATAAATGGTCTATTTTGTCCTTGTTTATTATAAAGAGATTGTAAGTGGGCGAATGGGACAGGGGGAGAAAAATGGTAAGTTCTAAATGTTTCTATTAAAATAATTCCCAGATGTCCTATTGTGACATAGAGATAACCTTGGCTTATCAAAAATTATGTTCATGGAGTGCAAGCTCTGAGAGGTCCCACCAAGCTGCGAGTACTTGCAGTATGGAAATGCCAAAAGACTCAAAATCTGTTTTCCAAAGACTGGCCTAACTCAATTTGGAGGGCCTCATTCTCAGGTTGGCTTCAGGGTAATGGATTTTTCAGCCACTGAAATTCTCAATGACTATCCTAAGACACAGAAGAGTTGTATTTCTGTTAGGGAGCACTAAGAAAGTCATGGATCTTTGGAATTTTGAGGAATATGTATCACAGAGGCAATGCTAGTAAAGTGACTTTGGTACTTCAAGAGAGTCATAATTTCACAGGTGTAATGATTGACTTTAGAGCTTCAGATTTTTTGAGCTATGTTGTCCACCACAAATTCATCACCTATTGACCAATATCTGGTGATGCACCATGCTGAAGTTATCTCAATTAGGTCCTGAATGAAAGGTAGTCTGTTATAGGCTGTTATCAAACCCTCTACAGGTTGGATTGCTCTGCCAGACTGCACATTGCTGTCATAGCCTTTGAGAACTAGAATCACCTCCCCACCATGATGACACATTAGTGTAGGACTTTAGTGGAGGATCCGTGATAATGTCATTAACATGAGGTAATTGGTTTTTTTAAGGAACGCTCATCATAGATAGTGCCAAAGCAGTCTTTGAAGAGCTTGGGTGCTAGAGGACAAGAAAAAAAAAGTCCAAAAAGATTGAACTCCCAAATCTAAGCAGTGACAACTAGAGGACTGTCACAAAGGCCTTATACCCACCCCACAATCTGTCAGTACTTCTTCCTTGTTGCTGGTCTTCCCAACAAATTAATTATATCTTCTTGGTTAAAATGCCATTTTCCCCTCAGCCTAATTTCTAACTTTGATGGGACTGTCAAAATTACATATAATCTGGTGATTAGGGGTCCCTTTCCTAACCCTTCTTTGACTAACTCTTCATTTTGAAAAATGACAAGTGAATGATCAAAAATTTTCCCCTTACAAATTAATTCAACTGCATTGTATGTAACTGCTTTTATGAGTCTCTCCTCCATTTCCTAATTGCTAAACTTCAGTGTGTTAAACATTAGTACCCAAAGTCCCAGTTCATATATTCCAAGTTACAGGAAAGCATCTGTTTCTTGGAAAACATTATAACCTCATAGGGGCTGTAAGTTTTGTGCTATGGATTTCTGAAATTCATCCTCATTTCTTCACTTAACTATTTTATTTTCATGCCTTGGTCTTAATTACTGACCTCTGCAGAGGGAGATTCAACTTTGACCTATTACTACATATCTGTTGGTAGTGATAAAACCTTATACATCAACGTAGAGTACTTTCCTCCCTTAAGGTCAAAGTATCTTTCTCACTTTAAGGGGGGGGCAACTTGTCCAGAGAGGACAAGTGACTTTCAGGAGGTCAATAGTAAGTTCTTTTGTTTACTAACAATGGAATATTAATAATAACTACTGTCTTTATATAGTGCTTGTCATATGCCAGACACGGGGCAATTATTGGTCCTCACAAAAATCCTGGGAGGCTATTATTCTCTCCACTTTACAGATAAGAAAATTGAGTCAAATAGAGGTTTAAGTACCTGACATACTATTAAGCATGCAAGGTCAGATTTGAACTTAGGTCTTCCTTACTCCAAACCCAGCACTCTATCTACAGCACCATGTAGCTGCCATATTCCCTTTTGGAGGCATCTCTGATGCAAGCTGATGGCAGTAAAACTTGAGTCAAGAGAAAAGTGAGTTAAATTTCTCTTCCATCAGCTTTTGGGTTTATTGAATGCAATTTAGGGTCTCACTTAGGTATGAGGAACAACTGTGTAATGAAGAAATCACTTTTACAATAGCAGCTGGAATCTGGTCCATTGTAAAGAATGCTGGATTTGGTGTGAGAGGTGAAGAAAGCCCTGACTTTGAAATTAGAGGACCAGCTCTGGCACTTATTATCTGGTGACTGTAGACAAGTGATTTAACTTCTTTGGACCGTGGCTTACTCATCTATAAAATGAGGGTGTTGAACTAGATGACCTGTGAGAGTTCTTCCAACTTTAAAATTCATGATCCTATAACCTGACTTAGCATGGAAACTCTGTGACTAGCATTAACTCTATGACTTTGGACAAATTACTTCCTAGGCTTCAGTTTCCTTTTCTGTAAAATGGTGGATGTGAGAGTGGGAAGAAGTTGAACCTTCCTGCTCTAAAATCTATGTCTATGTATTTTTGATCTAAGAAACTTTGGCAACTCTGAGGTAAACTATTGGTTTAGTTTTATTATACCCAGGCCAGGATAGAACTAGGGTGGTATCATTCCCAAACGTCCCTGTATTCCTAGATGCATCATTAGAACAAGGAAAATCTGGATGTCAAATTCTGAATGCAAATGAATTTGAATCTCTGGTAGATAACTTCACTCCCCTTAGCAGCTACAGCTGAGTAGCCACTAGAGAGTTTTCAGGCTAGACATGTTTTTCCCCCAACATCTGTCAGCTTAGCTAAATCGGAGATCCAAATGAACAATGTAACACTCAAGATCATTATCTGGATTTGTGACTCTCCCCAGAGGATTTGGGATTCAGAACGACAAACAGGATTTGTGAGGCATCAGAAATGGAATTTTCAGCTTTATGATGATGACGATCATTATTATTTGTCATTAGCAAAATACCAAAATAATTTCATTACCATAATTTTGATACTATCAAAAATAAAACAAGGAAAAACACTGCATCCCCAATTTTATGCCAGTAAGTCCTGTCTGATGTTCATTCAATACAAGGTAAGCCTATTAATTAAGTTTAGGTCTTTGGGTCAAGTGCACACAGTTGCAATTTCCCCTCCCTAAACTACCTGCTAATTACAAATGGTCTTTGCAATTAGTGCTTTTCAGAACACAGAACTTCCCCTCCCCCCTACAATCCATGCTCTCATGTAGAAAATTGGAATTAATTTTCCTGTTACATCTGGTTAAGTCAACAAGAATCCAGCACCTACACTGTGACAAACATTGTGCAACACTCTGTGGGGGAAGCACAGTAGAGAGGCTTACAACTTATTGTTACACACACACACACATACACACACAAACACACATATGCATGCACACATGCACATGCACACAAAACAATGGAAAACAATACAGCTTTGCTGAAATTCAACTCCAGAGCAACATTGTGGTGTCAAAATGACTGTGGTTGCCAAAGTCTATGCCATGGAGCTTATTCTTTAGAAGTTTCTATAAAGCTGTAAAGGATTTGAATGAAGATGGCTCTAGTGATAATTTTCTCCTAGTGACGCAACATGGGATTGAATCACAGAATACCACCACCATCTCATGCAGGTGATCCAAAACACAATAGAAAATACATGGTATGTACATATGGATTGGAACATATTAGCAATAATGACTTGTGTATTAAAAGTGTCATAAGAGATATAATGAAGGACATGTGTGGTGGGGAAATGAGGTGGAACTGGTTACATCACCAGAGTGAGGTTGGATGTGCATGGATGGGTTCAGATTTGCAATACTGGAAGGAATGTTGCCATTGATGAAGTTGCAGATCTGGGTGAATATTTGAGTATATGAAATACTGATAACTGAGTGATCAGTCATTGAATAAGTAACTATTATGTACAAGGTATGCTGCTAGGTCTTGGGGATTCAAAGACATACACACAATGGGTCCTATACTCAAAGGTCTTACATTTTACTGGTGAGAAAAATGTGCACAGAGAGATAAATATAAAGTATGTTGGGCAGGGAGGGGATTTCAACAACTCAGTTTTCCATTTACAATAGATGAGGAAAATGAGGCTTAGAGAGACTGAACACAAGTCTATAGTCACATAGCTAGTTGGTGACAGATGAGAACCCCAGGATCTCAATCTTTTCTTCATTACAAAACAATGGCTTCAGTTATATTTGAAAGGTGGGTAGGATTTGGATCATGCACACACACATATACACACAGATGCATATACATACACATATGTTTCTGTATACATATGTATTAAGTGCTTCCTGTATCTAGACATATATGTGTATGTATGTGTATATATATGAATATATATGAGATTATTGTTATTATTGCCATTATTTTCACCCACTGGGTTGAGTTTTGTCCTTGGATCTATACAGAAAGTATAATACTTCTTCTGTACGATAACACTTTAAATTTTTTAGCACAATTATTAGCTCCCACCAAACTCTTATGTTGTCCGGGCTAAGGTCCTTCCTGACTCCAGGGCTGGTGCTCTACCCACTGTAGCACCTAACTGCCCCACTTTCAATGTAAATTTGAGCAAATCACTATTATTTCCTGGGTCTCAGTTTCCTCATCTGTAAAATGAAGCTTTTGGATTAGATTACTTCTATAGTTCCTTCCAGTTCTAAATCTACGACCCAGTTATCAACAAACACAAACTTTCCCATACAAACCCCACACACAAAGGTTGTATTAGCATTTTTAGTTGCTGTGTCACTCTCCGTGATCAATTGACTTTTCAGTTAACTAAAACTCCCTAGGTAGCTTTCATATCCTAATCCTGAACCTGTACAGCTGATTGAACGTAGGTGTAGGTCTTTATATGTCTCCCTATTAAATCTCATCTTGGGAATTTAAGCCTATAAATCCAGTCTGTGATATTTTTGAATTTCAATTCTCTTATCCCCTGTATTAGTCATGTCTTCCAATATTGTGTCATCTGCTAATCTGATAAGTGTGCCTTATACAACTTCATCTCAATCATTGGCAAAGGCCTTGAGTTTTCCTTTTCTAAACATTACTTTCTTTAACTAAATCACGAGGAGATTCAACTTGACAGTCCCTAAGGCCCCTTCCAGCTGTAGAAGTCCCTGACCTCCTGTCAGCACCATGTCTAGGCCCCCACCTTAGAAACCTACTTCAAGTTTGACATTAATCCATTAATCAATACTCTTTGTGTCTAATTCAACTGGTCCTAAATCCACTATTGTAATACTTGTATTCTATATGCTTGTTTGCAAAGACACCGTGATAGGCTTATAGGGTCAAAGGATTTAGAGCAGGAAGAGATGTTAGAAATCATCTATTCTAGCCCCATTATTTGACAGATGAGGGAATTGAGGCCCAGAGGAGTTAAGTGATTTATCCAAGATCATAGGAAATTCATTAATAGGCGTGGGATTTGAACACAGACTAGCCCCCTGATTCTAAATCTAGTGCTCTTTCCAACATCAGACTACCTCTCAAATTCCTTACTGAAACCAAGCTATATTAAGATATATTACTCTTGGGGGGTGGAGTCAAGATGGTGGTGTAGAAGCAGCAAAACTCCGCAGCTCTCACCATAACCACTTCAAATACCTATAAAATATGACTCTAAACCAGTGGTTCTCAACCTTCCTAATGTGGCGACCCTTTAATACTTGTATGTGGGCATATCTGCACGTGGGCGGACCCACCTGGAGACAGGTGTCTTGGTTCCTAAGACCGTTAGAAATATGTGTTTTCCGATGGCCTTAGGCGACCCCTGTGACCCATGTGAAAGGGTTGCTTGACCCCCAAAGGGGTTGTGACTCACAGGTTGAGAACCACTGGCCTAAACAAATTTTAAAGCTCCAGAACTCACAAAGTGGCACAATGGCAAAGCTCCCACTGAAGGCAGCCTGGCAGGCAGATGGGAAGGGGTTCATTGCAGCATGCTCAGAGCCCAGACCAGAACCACATGAACTTGTGGCCAGAGCCCTAGGGCTGCCAGAACAAGCTGTGGCTGAAGCTCGTATCACCAGCAGCTGTGGTATTTTCCAGAATTACCAACACATAAGAAACAAGGACTAAGTGAAAGGTCAGTGGAACTCGGATAAATTTGGGGGAGAGGATGCGGCCAACTGCCCCAGGGCTTAGAAGCAGCTGAAGCTGCAGCGCTGCAGCCACCTCCATGTGGCTGCTTCAGAGCTCAGAGTCTGCAGATTGCAGGGGGGTCAAGTGATCATTCAGAGGCTAAATGCTCTTGCCTGGAGCTGCCTGGATTGACATCATGGTCTTAGGTGGTGGTCCTGAGGTGCATTTTCCGTGAGCCAAAGCTGGTGGGGGCTGCAGAAATGGTGGCCTCCTAAAAGCTCCAGCAGCTGCAAAAACCCCAGGGATTGGTGATAGAGCTCTCCCCTCTGAAAGCAGAGTTCTACTGAACCTAAAAGTCAAGTAATTGACTGGCTACATGAGTAAGCAAAGGAAGCAAAGCAAGCCCAGCAATGCAACTTTAGATTCCTTTTTTGGGGACAAAAAGAATCAAAGCA
>JAQQSV010004523.1:0-14806 GCA_028646515.1 Pseudochirops corinnae | reverse complement strand
ATGAGTTCTTTTCTTCAGTGAAATTTTGTGCCTTTTTTTTTTTTTACCAATAGAACAATTCTTTTATTTTCTTCAGTATTTTTCAATATTTTAACAGCATAACTATTGTTCTTTTCATAATTTTCTTATATCATTCTCATTTCTTTCCCTACTTTTTCCTCTTCCCTTTCTTTAACTATTCTAGGAATTTTTGTTGGATTTAGGTCCAATTACCATTTTTCTCTGAGGCTGTGTTTGTAGCTGTTTTTGTTGTTTTATGTCTTGGTTTATGTCTTGGTCTTCTGTACCACCATAGTAGCTTTTTATGGTCAAATTCTTTTGTTGCTGTTCTTATTTGTTTCTTTTTCTAGTCTATTTCTTGACTTGCACTTCATGTTAAAATTGGACTGTGCTCCCCTATGGGTGGAAGACACTGTCTTAAGCTTCGGGGTTGATTGTGTGTGTGTATGTGTTTGTTTGTGTGTGTGTGTGTGTGTGTGTGTGTGTGTGTGTGTGTGTGTGTGTATTTTTCCAGGAGTTGGTTTTTCAGTCTGCAAGTTTTCAGTGCTTCTCAAGATGCTGTGATTTGGGGAGAGTTGTCACTACTCTCCTGGTCTGTGCTCTGGTCTTTACCCAGGAAGTAGTCCTATTCCTTTGTAGCTGCAAGCACTAGCTCTCCTCTTGGCCTTGCAGTTTTGATCAGGTTCCCTTCTCTCAGGCAGTCACAAGCACTAGCACTCCTCTCTGGCTTAGAATTGGGGCCAGGGACCCTTCTCTCTTGTGACCAACCCCCACAGATCCTCTCTGTCCTAGAATTACGACCCAGAAATATTGGGCAATCGAGCTGTCAATCAGGGCAACTGTACTTGGTGCCTTAAAAGGGTCCCCTGTAATCTCTTTTGACTAATTGTCCAACTGTCTCACTGTCTTCAGGTGAGAGTTCCTAAGCTGCTTCTGCTTCTACTGCCGTTGTTGTTTCTCCTGGTACTACTGCTATCCTCTGGGCTTTCTCCCACACTCATGTCATAAAGACCTCTCCTGTAGAACTCCTAACTTGTATCAGCTGGAACAATGTCTCACCCTGACTTTTTGTTAGCTCTACTGCTCCAAAGTTTGATTTGTAGAATTATTTTACAGTTCTTTGCAAGGGAATGTTGGGAGAATTTATTTGGATTGCTGCCTGTACTCTGTCATTTTGTCTCCACCTCTCCTGACCATTATTTTCCAGTACCAGAACTGGGTCTTGAAAACACAGGCTAAAGCAGGTAACAAGTGTCTGAATGAACAAGTTGATACACTATTCAGCAGCAAAGAAAGAAAAGAGAAAGTGTTTCAATCCAGATGATATTTTTACTGTACTAGAGCTTGTACCCTTGGTTCAAGGTGACTTATCTTCTCTGGAATTCTTGAACTATAAGAGAGTCAATCGGATTCTTGTAGGTAATGCTTTTCCTGAGTTCTTTTACCACTTTGCAAAATTTTTTATCTTTGTATGAGCACATTTCATCTTGCAACTCAGAGAGAGGAAAAATAATTCTTCTTTTTAATTTAGTGCCTTAGCACAGGATCAATACGAAAAGCCCTACATAACACCTTCTGTGGCAAACAGGTTATATTCAAACAACCAATTAGTCAGTCAATAAACATTTATTAAGTGCTTATTACATGCCAGGCACTGAGCATTTATTCTGTACCTATGATATACCAAGTGTTATGCTGAGCACTAGGGATGCAAAGACAAAAGTCCCTCCCCTCAGGGGGCTTACATTCTGTGTGAGGAAGCACTATGTTACATATAAAGTAAATACAAATAAATTCAACCAAAATTAAGGTAATTTCGAGGGACTGGTACTAATAGCTGAAAGGATCCAGGAAAGTTCAATACAGGTGGTAGCATTTGAGTTGAGTTTTGAAAGAAGTCAGAGTTCTGAGAAAGGAAAGAGGAAAGAGAATGCATTCTAGGCATAGAATACATGTAGCTTTTGCAAAGGTACAGACAGAGATGGGACATTGAATGAGGGATAGCAAAAAGGCTGTCATTGATTGTCTATCTACTTACCAAGTTTTTAAATGGTGTCACCTTTTATATTTAGGTTACAAATTTATTTGGAACCTATCAGGGTATGTGTTTATCTAAACCTAAATTCTGCCAACCTACTTTGCAGTTTTATTAGCAATTCTTGTGAAATAGGCAGTCCTTGTCTATTTTTTGTGGGTTTAATGATCCATAGGCTAACGCGTTCTATTGCTTCTGAAACTTGCTTACATAGGCTGTTAACATTTATCAACGTTTCTATTTTTTGAACAGTACCAAACAATTTTGATGATAACTACTTCCAAAAAGAAGATTAGTTTAGGTCATTTCTCTACAATGATTGTTTATAGTACCCAAATTCTCCAAGTAAGGATAATCATCTTTTTGCTGTGTAGATATTGCTATGGATAGAAACATACTATTCAAAATCAACCATTTTTACAGGTACAAATTAATTTTCTCCTGTGTTTTATGAAGAAAACTACCATATAAGACTTCTACTATATAAGTCTTAATGTAAGCTGGTTCTAAATGTAGGCCACTCCCTTTAATGGCATCTTGTTAAAAGGAAAACATATATGAAATCATTGACCCTGACTATTATATTAGGCATAGACAGCTTGCACCATAGATTTTAGGAGAAAAGATTTCAAAGAATTCAGAGATAGGATTGTCTGGATACCATGGTTTGAGGCAAAAATAATAACTAGGAATTCTAGTTCCTGAGACAAATTTCAGATTCTTTTTTTAGGGGATGGGGAGAGCTTGTCACAAGTTAGGACTACATTTCTTCCGTGTAGAATGGAAATAAAAGCCATGGAAGTTGAGACTGACAAAGTGGGAGACTGGAGCTATTAGAGTAGAGTTGGAGAGCCATATCCCACAAGCCAGATCCTGAAATTACTTGGGTACAGAATGAGTGACTCAATATCCAAAAAGAGAAGAACAAAAGGATCTGGATATAATGGAAAGAATTTGCTGAATGATAATGGCTAATAAAAGATTTGAAAACAAAATGGGTAATAAGCAATAAATTGGAGGAACAGGCCAATCCTTCTTCCTGGCTCTGTGTGTCCTTAGAAATGAAAGAAAGAACTGTCTGCTGTGGAAAGATGACCAGAATATGTGAAATAATATTAATAATATTTGACTAATGAGGTAAGATTTGCAAAGGACTTGAGAATCATAAAAGGACAACCAAAGGGCAAGGAGAAAGTTGATGAAAGAATGCTAACCTTGATTGCCATGAATGGTAGGTGATTATGGGCAATGAAGAGAAGGTACACCTACTCAACCTTTATTTTCTTTTGGTCTTTATAGTTGTTGAAATCCAGAAGGGATCTTAGGGACCATCTAGGTCAAGGCTTTCATGTTACAGATGAGAAAAACAACCTCCAGAAATGGCAGATAATTTGCACAAGGTCAGACTGGTAGGAAGGAGCAGAGGTGGCACTCAGAGTCAGATTTTCTGACATCCAATCCAAGGCTCTTTCTGCTATGCCATCTTGCCCTTTTAGAGATCCTTTACTAACAGACAAAGTAGTTTGGATACTGATAGTCAGATAAATGACATTCCTAAATTGATTTCTAAGTAAAGTTTCCTGTCTCCTGGGATTTGCTTAATTTCATTTTATAGTAGATCAGGGAATTACATTAAATTACAGTCCATCTCATTGTACTGTATTTATAAAATAATACTGAGAAGAAGACAGTAAGTCCTCACTTTTATATCTAAATATAAATATATGCTACTATTATATTCATTGACAGTAATAAGGAGCCCACTTGGTTGCTCAGAATCTTCAAGGACTCTCAGATGGCTCTTAGCCTCATTACAATAAACAAGAAACTACTTAAAGTATTACTTTGCTCAAAATTGAGTCACCCACTTAACCAAAATGAAATTTCTTTCTAGAACCTCAGAGGTTTCATAAAAAACATAGGAAGCAACAACTTAAACAAGTAGCTATATTTGGAGATAAGTCACTCCACAACAGGCCTTGACTGACACCAGATAGGTCCTCTGCAGAGGAGAACAATCTTCAGTCCGAGGTGTATAGAGAGACAAATGATTAAGATAAAATAATAATAACTGACCTAAAAAAATAATAACTGATGCTTGTATAGCACCTGGGAATTCACAAACTTTTAGGTCCCCAGGTGGCAAAGTGGATCATCTTGTATTTCCAGTTATGGAGAAGTGAATTGAAATTCCTTAATTTCTTTTTATTGTTTTATTGCTATAGCCAATACTGAGTCAAATAAAAGTGGTGATGGTGGACGTCTTTGTTTCATTCCTGATTTCATTGGAAAGTATTTTAGTTTATCCCCATCATATATATTGGTAGCTCTTAGATTTAGATATACGCTACTTATTATTTTAAGGAAAGGTCAATTGTTCTTAACAGAAATGGGTGTTATATTTTGTCAAAGACTTTTTTTCTCTTTTAATTGGTATAAATATATGCATCATTATTGTTGTTCAATTGTTTCAGTTGTGCCTAACTATATGTGGCCTCATTTGGAATTTTCTTGGCAAAGACAGTGGAGTACTTCACTGTTTTCTTCTCTAGCTCATTTTATAGATGAGGAAACTGAGGCAAACAGGGATAAGTAACTTGTCCAAGGTCACACAAGTTAATAGGTGTCTGAGGCCGGATTTGAACTCAGGTCTTCCTGACTCCAGGCCTAGTACTCTATCCATTGAACCACGTACCTGCCAAATATATGATTATGTTGGTTTTATTACTGATGTGGCTAATTAAATTTATTGCTTTCCTAATGTTAAATTAACTCTGTATTCTTGGTCTAAATGTCAACTTATCAGAGTGTATAATTTTTGTGACATGTTGTTTTAGCCTCTTTGCCAATATTTCATTAAAAATTTTTTTTCATCAGTACTCTTTAGGGCTATTGAGCTTTGATTTTCTTTTTCTGTTTTGATTCTCCCTGGTTTTTATATTAAGACCATATCTGCATCATAGAAGGAATTTGGTAAGATTCTTTGTTTTGTTATTTTTGCAAACAGCTTATGTTATATTAGAATTAATCATTTTTTGAAGGTTGGATAGGATTCGCTTGTGAATTCATATGGCATTAGAATTTTTTCTCCCTATGGAAGTTCATTCATGGCTTTTTCAATGTCTTTCTTTCTGAAGTTGTATTCTTCATATTCTCTGTATCTTGTTCTGCTAATTTGGGCATTTTGTATTTTTGTGAACTTTCATTTATTTCATTTAAGGTTTTGGTTTCATTAGCATATAGTTGGATAAAATTGTATCTAATAATATCGTTTCTTTACTTTTTGAGAAATTTCCTTTTCCATTTCTGGTAGTGGTAATTTTGTTTTATTTTCTTCTTTTTAAAGCAAATTAGTTAATAGTTTATTTTATTGTTTTTTGTAAAATAGAGAGATCCTACTTTTAATTATTAATTCAATTTTGATGTTTTTATTGTTTTTAATTAATTTCTCCATTGATTTTCAGGATTTCCATTTTGTTATTTAATTGAGGTTTTGACTTAATTGGCTTTCTAGTATTTTGTGTTCTATTCCTGACTCACTGTTTTACTCATATTCTCCATATTTTTCCAAAGATAAGATGAAGAATTCAGTAATTACATTCAAAAGTTTTTTCAAAACCTCAGTTTATAGTTTATGGGGCCAAATTTTAAAAACTCTTTGAGTATTATGTGCTTTCTTAGTGTCTTCTCACTTCTCTGAATTCTCTATTAACCATTTGCCTCTTATCTTTCCCAGTTGGAGAATCAATTCTCTTATTAATTATCTTTATGAACCTTAAGCAAGTCACTTAACCTTATTGGGTCTTAGTATCATCATCTGTATTTTGGAGGAGTTATATTAGAGTAGATTTGATCTCCATGGTCTCTTTCATTTCTCAGGCCTGTGATATGGTACAGATAACTACATCAAATTTAGTGATGTTGTAAAAGGAAATGCATTAAATAATAGAACTGGGATCCAAAAAAAATTTTGAAAACCTCGAAAAATGGAGTAAGTTGATTAATATTTTCTAGGGTTAAATGTTAGTGTCATTTGGCTTAAAAAAATAACCCAAAGGAGATTGAGTTATTTGTCATGTATAGGATGGAGAAATGGAATGACAGTTTTGTGCCTCCTTTCTGTTACTTATTTCCCATCCATCCTGTACATAGCCTGCTTTATAGGTTTTTGTTTTCATGTTGTCCTCCTGGGCAGGGACTATCATTTGTCTCTTTTTGCATCCTCAAAAGTTAGCACAGATCCTGGCTCATAGTAGGTGCTTAATAAATGTTTATTTATTGATTGAGTTTATAGGAAAATGACCTGGGACTTTTTAGTAGATTACAAATTTAAGATGAATAATTTGTGGTAGGCCCAAAGGATTGTAGATTTAAAGCTAGAAGAAACCACAGAGGTCATCTAGACCACTCCTTTCATTTTATAGATAAAGAAACTAAAATTCGCGGAGGTCAGATGACTTCCCCAAGTTTACAAAGGTAGTGTCAGAGGTAGGATTTGAACTTATGTCCTCTAACTCCTGACCCTGTGCTCTTTCCATTGTACCAGATACATGACATCCAAAAGAAACAGGTTTCATCATTAGAGGAGATTGAACAGGACTGTGAAGATAATTTGAGATCATACCATACAAGATTTTGTTAAAGGATCTGGAGATATTTAATCTAGAGAAGAAATGGAATTTGGCAGGGCAGAGGTATCCTTGGCATCCTGGTAAAGCCCTTATCATATTAATGTTTTAGATGCATAAAATATATAGGATTTCAAAAGAAAGGATTTATATTTTAAAAGTTTTATATATGTAAATACGTGTGTAGATATAGAATGATGTACTGGTAAATGTTTAATAACTGACTCTGGCAAAAAATGTGTGCCTGACATAAGCTTAATTTCCATTATTAACATTTCCTGATCACTTTGTAAAAGTCCAGTCAATAAATCAAATCCTAACTTGTATTGTTTAACTATTTCCAAGATGTGAATGATAACACTGAAGATTTAACAATCAGCTCTTGGCAATCAGTACTAGCAGACTCTAGCACATGCTTGGATAGAAATATACAAACTGTGAAGTTCATAGACCCCAGGTTAAGAATCCTTTATGGAGGGAGAGTGGATTTGAGACCTACCTTAGGTATTTCAGATGGATAAGGAAAGGGATTCAACTTGCTTTGTTTTGTCTCAGAAGGCAGAACTAGGAACAAAGGGTAGAAGATGGCAGAGGAAGACCCCCTCTTTTTAAGAGATATCCAAAGATGGAGCAGACTGCCCCAATTCCCCTCACTGGGTGTTGCTGAGGGGTCTAGGAAGTCAATTCCAGTTCAGGCATAGGACTGATGTGAGGGCATGGACTTTGATACCCCTTCTAAATCTGAAATGTTATGAGTCTGTGATAGCAATCAAAACCTAGGAGGTACAGGTTCAAATACTAGTTTAGATACTAACTAGTTGTGTAACTTTGGGTGATTCAGGTCACTTCCCCAAGTGGCAATTTCCTGATCTAGAAAATATATAGGTTGAACTGGATGATGCCTGAGGATCATTCTAGACTTAAATGTCAATTATTCCAATATTAAAGCACATTTTTAGGGCAAGATTGAGAAGTTTGGAGTTTCTGTCCTTAATTTGTGAACCAAAGGAAGGCTTTGATTCCAGGGACTGTTGGCCAGGGAACATTCCTGTCAGCTAGATTCATGAAAAAAATTAAAATGTCATTTCTAGGGGCAACATCATAAATATGTATTTTGATTCCAGAGACAAGCCCATCTATTTTCTCAGTGTGATGTGTGGCTGCTTATGCACATTTCCTGGTCTCTGATGTTTTGCTGCAGGCATCTGATTTAAAAGTACATTTCCTTATACATCAGGAATAGTGTTCACAGGTCAAGGACATACGCTGTGAAATGCTTGAACTCTCTAAGAAACATCCTTAGCCTTTTATTCTGCTACTGGCTTCCTGACTCCAGAGTGGAAGCATTTAGAGATCACAAGGGGAGGTGGCTAAGAAAGCAATCAATCTCAGGTCCAAAAAAAAATGGTAGTGGACTCAGACTGCAACTTATTCAGGTTCTATCATTCTGTTGTTGCTTTTTCATTTAGCCTGTTAAGTCTAACACATTTAATCTAGATTTGCTAATGAATCTTGGCATGTGAACAGAGTGACAAGAGGATAGCAGGAAGAGAGTTGACTTTGATTGTAGTCTTATTTTGCCACCAATTAACATGACTGTGGGCAAGTCACTTTCCCTATATAGGGCTGTTTCTTCAACTATAAAATGAAATTGGACACAGTGATTTCTAAGTTGCCTTCCAGCTTTGCAATTCTAGCTTGTGAAAAATAGTGTAGTTAGAAATCTATCAACTATTTTAAAAAATATCTTGAGAAAATTATAATTCAGGCCAATTTTTACCACTGCCTTGGTTAATTTTCACATGCTTCTGTCTGAATACTGCCCTTTAAATAGGGATAAAAATGGCTGTTGGGACAGCTAGGTGGTACAGTGGATAGAGTTCCAGGCCTGGATCAGGAAGATCTGAGTTCAAATCTAGCTTCAGACACTAGTATAACTTTGGGCATGTCATTTAACCCTTTTTTGCCTCAGTTTCCACATCTGTAAAATGAGTTGGAAGAAGAAATGGCAAGCCACTTTAGTATCTTTGCCAAGGAAACTCCAAATATCACACACACGCACACACACACAGACACACACACACACACACACACACACATATAAGACTTGAGGATTGATGCCTTACTCACTACCTTTGGGTCACATGGCTGGATGTAATGAACATGCAAGTGGATATTCTTTTGTGTTTCTGTGTTTATTCATTCTAGTGGTATATGCTGGTAAATATTTAAATGTCCTAAAAATGTACCTATGATACATTTTAAAGTTTAATCTACATTATTATCATTTTTCCTCTATCTCCTCTGAAGTCTAGATAATCAATAAAATAACAAATCAAGTCTTGATTTTTAGTTTTGTTGATTTTAGAGGAGTAAAAGCTTGTGATGAAAATTTAATAACCTACTCTCAGGAGTGGGTTCAAGTACATTCTTGATTATTGTTATGTAGTGTAGATTTGTGTATGTGTGTAAGTCTTAAAAAATATTTTATTCCTCTTTAGACTGTATACTCTGTAATGGTGAAAAATATTCACTTTTGCAAGTATTTTGTATAGTATGATGGGATACCACTAGTGAAAAACGGATGCATATGAATTAGGGATAATAGCAATGTGGGGACATTTTGGCTGATGCTGCTTCACCGTATGACTTTTTTCCTTTTTAAATAAGAATTAGAGATAGAAGCTTTCTTCATTCTACAGATGAGGAAACAATACTAAATACTTAAAGTGACTTGCCCAAGGCCACCCAGATAACGAGTTTCAAGACCAAAATGAGGAATCAAGTTTTATTATTCCAAAGCCAGGTCTCCTGCTAATTCAGCAATGTTTAACTGCCTTCATTCCATGTTTTCATGATAATGATTAGCCTAAGGTTAAGCCCAAGGTTACTATAGCCTTTGTCTGCAATTTCAATTAGAAAGGAAATTTGTGTGTCTTTTCCCATTAGATCAATATTTATAATTCGCATCAACCAAATGAAATCTAACCTAGTAAAAGTTTAATAAAATTAAAAAAAACCCACCATATAGTTTATCTTTCTGAGATCTAAGCAAAATTTTTAATACTGTTTTGGACTGGTTTATTTGTAAGTTGGAGCCAAAACATTAGTGAGATCTCTGTAGAAATCTTATTTCTTGATTTTTAAAGGAAAGGTTAAACAATAAGATTTAATTTTGACATATAAAAGGACCTACCCAAACAAAATGCTATGTTTCCAAATTGGAGGGGTTCAGTACATGCATCTTAACGTCCCAGCATGCCTTTGGTTCTAGCAATTGGCCTTGTGGCTAACATTACTGGGGAAGCAAGGGGTGGTTGCTTTTCTGATTTTAGCATGTTACAGCAACATAAGATGTAATAAAATAGGAGTTTTTAGTAGCCCATACATGTTGTAGAGAGTCCAGATTCTTCAAAGATAGTCTGTTTCCAAATAACTGGGTAGCTAATTTTAATGACTACTGGAAACATTTTTTTTCTTCCCGAAAATATTCTAGTCACAAAAATTTGAAATGTCACAACTTTTCCAGCAGGTTTAACCTACTAGATTCTTTTGCAAACAGAACTGCATCTCTTTGACTTTCATACTCACCAAAGGAGAATAAGCCATAAAAGTGACCACAGAATGTTGAGAATTTAAAGGGGTCTTTAAGGGATGAAAGAATGGGAAGATTCTCCTGAATCAAAAATTAATAGAAACTAAGTGGTTCTCAAGGATGACTTGGAAGTTACAAATCTCAGTACAATCCATTACTCTCAAAATGGACTGCCATAGAATGTTGCTACTATGTAGAAAGTTGCTCATTAGATTGAACGGCAAAAGAAAAAAATAGTTAACTGGCTTCCATCTGAAAATACTCCCAGAACATATGTCTTTCAGTAACCTGAACCAAACTTAGTTAATTTCAGCCTTCTGTATGGAAACTCATAAAATATAGCTAATTATGCCTAATACTTTTGAAGAGTGAGTATAGCTTATCATTAACAGGAAACAATGTCGATTAAGGGTGAGAAATTTGTGGTCTCGAGGCCACATGTGGTCTTCTGGATCCTTGGGTGTGGCCTTTTGACTGAGTCCAAGTTTTACAGAACAAATCATTTTGTTAAGGGGATTTGTTCTGTAAAGTTTGGATTCAGTCAAAGGGCTGAACTTGAGGCCCTAGAGAGTCATATGTGGCCTTAAGGCGGCAGCTTCCCCACCCCTGATCTAGATGTTTCCACTCAATATTTTTCAATTTGGCTACCCTAGAAAATCTTATGTTAATACTGACGCTGATGATGCACACTATCCACAAGGCCATTATTATGTTTTTTGGCCAATTGATAGCCAAAGTCTATCAAAAGTAGTACTTCGGTCATCTGTTTTATTTGTGTGGGCAATTCCCTTCCTCCAGCAAATCACCACCCTCCATTGCTCTGCAGATTGTCTTCAAAAAATTTTTTTTTGGGGAAGTTTTATTATTCTGATGGTCAACCCACCATTAGCAGTTTGCTGAAAGTTGTTCTGTTCAGCTTTTGTGATTTTTGTTGTAGTGTGCTTCCAATAAAGAAATTCTCTCAATCCAATGGCTGACTCATCTGCAACTTTTATTCTTCATTATTTAAGGTATCATGAGGTTAAGCAATATTCCCATGGTCATATTAACCAGTATATGTCAAATATAGCACTTAAGCACAGGTCTTACTGACTCTAGGGTCAGCTTTCTAGCAAGTGTATGACGTAGACTAACTCCTAAAACATTACGGCAGACTATCTTTCAAAGTGGGCAGAGAATTTACAGGAAGTACCTTTCAATGTAAAGAGAATGTGACCAACTCAGGAATTATTTAAGCAAAATTTAAAAAAAAACCTTTTTATACAGAGAAATATTCATTTTTCATTGGCAGGCAGGGCTAATATAATTTAAGAAACACATTAAGGCATCACTTAGTTTTTAATTGATGAAATAGTACATTACTGTTACAATTCTCAAATTTATTTGTGAGATGCCAAAATCTGTGGACCACCTTTCTCCTCTATCTGTTCCTTCTTGCCAATGCAAACAATAACCACAAATATGATTTTTTTTCAGCGTGGCAAACACCCAGTTTGGAAAATCACTCTGTCAGCAGATAGCAACCTGTCTGTGCCTTAACAAATAAATATAGAGGGTGTCAGAAGATTATAGAAATTAAATTACTCATGTTGAGGATCACACAACTATTATTGTTTCAGATGAAGGATTTAAGCCAGGTCTTCCTGATACTCTATACTAGTGCAGTGGTCTCCAAAGTAAGGGCAGTATGCTTATAAGGGTCTGTTCCATAACTTTAGGGAAACCATGTCATACCCTCAGCTGTAAGTGATTAACTAATTAGAGGGTGGGAAAATGGGTTGCATCCTTGCATCTCAAAGATACCCATTTGTGACTTTGTCTATAATATAATTATACCCACTCACTTTATCCATTATTGTTTGGCACTTCCCCACTTAGCCTTCTCCTTTGGTTGCTCCATTAGGTATCAGTCCCTCAGGATATCTACATAATCTAACTTTGACCTCAGCACCCACAATCATTGGGAAGGCAGAGTTCCCTGAACACTTTCAGAATCTCTGTACTTAGAAAATTATATTTAATGTTTTTCAAGATATATACATATAGGTAAAATAAGCACTTTCTAGTTTTTGGATGAGTCATAGCAGCTATCACTCATGAAGGGCCTTTTGATTTCATACCTAGATCTTAGCCATCCTATTGGCTTCACCCAGAGAAAAAAATACATTAAGTTATAGGCTGCAAATATAATGGTGTGTTCCTGTTAGTCTTTATTATTTGTTGGTGAGATGGGTTCTGCTTGTTTCAAAAGTATTTCCATGTGTATCATGTTCTCTGAAGAATTCTCTTCCTCCTTTTTGGTAAGGGAGGGTTTATCTTTCTGTAGCTGCCACTGGGTGATAGGCCTTGTGCTTTGTAGAGATTTTTGTTAGGGTAACTTCCATATCAGTTATTGTACATTTTACAGTTCTTTAAGTGTGCATTAAGACTAGAATTGCCAGGTTATTAATTGCTTTAACTATTCTTCCTATTGAGCTTTGATCAAATTATTTTCCATGAAAGAGACTCTGGGAATCTTAGTTTTTATGGCTGAAAATTCCTTCTCTACTTCAGTTAAGAAAGGATGTCTCTGGAACTCAGCATCTCTGCCTAGGAGAAGTCAGGAATCAATTTAACTTATTCACCGAAGGAAGATATTTTGATGCAGCTCCTAGAAGTGAGGGGGTCAGATATCACACATCATTATAAGAATTTCCCTTCTGGGATTTCAGTAGTTCTAGTCATTCACAAGCAAATTGGACTCATCATAACAAAGTTAAAAAAAAAAGAATTTAAAGTTTTTTCTCTGAAGCAAATCTTACAACACAGTCCTTAAAAGGGATATGGTTTGGGGAGCCTTTTACAAATAGTTATAGCATATCGTCTTAAATATAGATCATTTCCTTCTCTGATATTAGTGAAATGATTATGAATAACCAATGATCTGGTGAGATCCAGAGTACTCCCTTTAAATTCCTCATTTCAAAGTTCACTCTCTGAGGTGGAATTAACTTTCTCTTCAATCCCAGCTAGACCCTACCCAACTTTGCAAGGAATCTAATCTAAAGGTGAATTCTTTTTTATCTTTTAAAAATATATATTATATATATTTTTTTAGTTTTCAACATTCATTTCTACAAGATTTTGAGTTACAAATTTTCTCCCCATCTTTTCCCTACCCCATCCCAATATAGCAAGCCTACAGAATACCCCTTCCCCCAATCTGTTCTCTCTTATATCCTTCCCCATTCTCCCCTTGACTTTCTAGTAGGGCAAGATAGATTTCTGTACCCCAGTGCCTGTGTATCTTATTTCCCAGTTGCATGTAAAAAACCAATTTTTTTAACATTTGTTTTTAAAACTTTGATTTCCATATTCTTTCCCTTCTTCGCTCCTCACCTGTCTCCACTGGGAAGACAAGCAATTCAATATAGGTTGTACGTGTGTAGTTACTCAAAATGTTTCCATAGCAGTTATATTGTAAAAGACTAACCAAGTTTCCCTCCATACTATCCCACCCCCCACTTATTCTATTTTCTATTTTGATCTTGTCCCTCTTCAAAAGTGTTTGCTTCTAACTACCCTCTCCCCCAATCTGCCCTCCCTTCTACCATTCCCCCTTTTATCCTCTTCCCTTTCTACTTTCCTGTAGGGTAAGATATGCAGTTGAGTGTGTATGTTATTCCTTCTTTAAGCCAAATCAACCATGAATAAGGTTGATCCATTCCCATTCACTTTCTTGCTCTTCCCCTCCATTGTAACAGTTTTCTCTTGCCTCTTTTATATGAGATAATTTACCCTATTCTATCTCTCCCTTTCTCCTTTTCCCAATATATTCCTCTCTCACCTCTTAATTTTATATTTTAGATATCATTCCTTCATATTCAACTCATCCTGTTCCCTCTGTCTATGTATATACATGTACACACATATACACATACTCACATATATACTTATATATACATACAACCTCCTATACATACATCTATATGTATGTATACATACATATACATACATACATACATATATTTACACACACACACACATATCCTCTTCAACTATCTTCATACTTAGAAAAAGTCTCATGAGTTACAATTATGATCTTTCCATGTAGGAATGTAAATAGTTCAACTTTTATAAGTTCTTTTTGATTTTTTTCCTGTTTATTTTCTCACACTTCTCTTACTTTTTGTATTTGAAAGTCAAATTTTCTGTTCAGCTCTGTTTTTTTTCATCAAGAATGCTTGAAAGTCCTCTATTTCATTGAATGACCATATTTTCCCCTGAAGCATTATACTCAGTTTTGCTGGGTAGGTGATTCTTGGTTTTAATCCTAGCTCCTTTGATCTCCAAGCCCTTTGACCAATGTAGAAGCTGCTAGATCTTGTGTTATCCTGATTGTGTTTGCACAATACTCAAATTATTTCTTCCTGACTGTTTGTAATATTTTCTCCTCAAATTGGAAACTCTGGAATTTGGCTATAATTATCCTAGGAATTTTCTTTTTGGGATCTTTTTCAAGAGGTGATTGGTGAATTCTTTCAATGTCTATTTTGCCCTCTGGTTCTA
>JAQQSV010004522.1:0-14806 GCA_028646515.1 Pseudochirops corinnae | reverse complement strand
CATTGGTTGTAAATATTCTTTCCCAATTTCCCACCTCCCTCTTAATCTTTGTTACATTGGCTTTGTTTGTACAGAAACTTTTCAATTTAATGTACTCAAGGTTATCCATTTTGCATTTTATAATGCAGAGCTCACTTTCTCTTCACAACATATACTAGGTGACTTCTTGACCCCCATTGATTCCTAGACTGGTACTCCAAGACCTGATGCTTCCAGGTTACCTAGATTTCAGTCCCTGGCTTTTCCCATCCCTGAAGCTTAGAGTTGCAGTCTGATCAGAAGATCACACATTGATTTAAAATTGGAAGGGATCTCAAACAGAGAGAAGAGCCAAAATTTCAACTCAAGTCTTTTGACTTTTCATCACACCATGATGCCTTCATATAATATAAAAAGATAATTCAACATTTTTTTCTCCACTCACATAACTACCATATTACCTCACAGCAGGGTCTTCCATCCCAAATGTTCATACAAACTGTGTGTGCCCATCCTGTGGTAGGGACTTCTGAACTCTGTTGTTCTGATCAGCTACAGTTGGACACACTGTACAATGACCTTGATTTTGTGATGTAATTTTGGTCCTCTTCAAGTATAAAGGACAACCACCACCAATCATCTCACACTTGAACAATTTTAGTAACCTTTGGGGATCTGCCCACCTCAAGACTCTCCCCACTCCAATCCATTCTATCTTCCACTTATCTGACAAAATGATCCTTCTAAAGCTCAAGTCTGACAATGTAACTCCCCTCTTCACCAAAATACAGTGGTTAAGAACCTATGGCCTAATAAATGCTCATTGACTGACCAATTGACCTTAGAGATTACCTATGTACCTCAGATTTCTCACCTGTAAAATGAGGGAGTTGGACTAGAGGTTCTTTCCAGCTTTAGACTTAGGATCTTATTATTCTAAGAAATTATTAATGACCAGATGCTTTGATGAAGCCCCAAGGGAGACAGAGGAATCTCACCATCACTATCATCTTTCCCATACCTTCTTCTATGACTTCCCTGATCTTATCCTGAACTGATGCATGCAGGTCTTGGTTATGAATTCCTCAGACTTCTGTACCAGGTGGATCTAACTTTTGATATGTCCACTTGTACCCAGAGGTATGTGGGAGCCATGTTTCAGGGACTCTTGGGAGCCAATTTTTAAATTTTTAGTGTAAACACCTACCCCTCAGAAATAAACAAATGTAAATCAAGCCTTTATTTATTGTTTTGTTGATGGTCTACACTTGCAAAAGCAATGGAATAAATGTCAATAATGCAGATTAAAATTCCAAGTATGTCCTGACCTAGGCATATCCCTCTCTATGGCCCCTTCGCCTTCTCCTCAGCCAATTATTAAATGTTAACAAGTACACCAGTGACTGCATGACTGGAAAGGCCATTTCATCACAGCATTATGAGTCCTCATTGTGGAAAGGGACCTCAGATGTCAACTGGGGAAACTGTACGTGAACTTCAGGAAGCATTTCCCAACCACATTGAATTCTTATGCTCCTTTGCATGATCATCTCCCATTTTTCCTGTCTATGACTTGTTTGTACAGAGTTCTTTGCATTTTGTCTATCTGTTTAGATTGTGAACTTCTGGAAAGCAAGAAATATCTTTTGTCTTTTCTTATAACCCCAGCACTTAGCCCCGCCACGGTGTAGGCACTTAATAAATGCTCACTGACTAGCTGACGGGAGGCAGAGAATTCTTAACAAAGAACAGAAAAAAATTACAAAAAACAAAATAAATAACTTTAATTACAAGACATTTAATACCTTTTGCCAAAATAATAATGGAATTAGAGTAAGAAGAAAAGGTATTGGGGCAGCTAAGCAGTAAAGTAGATAGAGCACCAGGCCTGGAGTTAGGCAGATTTGCAATCAAATTGGCCTCAGACACTTAACTAGCTATGTAACTTGGAGTAGCCATGGGAGGAGAAAGGGGAGCAAGAGGAAGAAGAAGAAGAGGAAGAGAAAAAAGGAGGAGGAGGCGAAGGAGGAGCAAGAGGAGTAGTAAGTGGTAGAGGTAGTAGTGGTAATAGTAGTAGTAGTAGTAGTAGTAGTGTTATCTTGAGGGAGAGAAACACTTTGTATCAAAGGTTTCTGAAAAGAATTTGGTGAGTGGTCCAAGGATAGAAAACAAGAGGAGTTCTTAAAAGAAAAACTGCAAATTATTAACAATTATATGAAATAAGTCAATCAGTAGAAGAGATCAGCTACATAACATACAGAAACAAAAAAACCCCACATGGGAATTTTGTTGGTTTTTTTAATTTTAAATTTATTTATTGGAATCTAGTTTTTTTAATAAAGCCAAAGAAACCAGCTACTAGGGGTAAGAACTCACTAGCTGACAAAAACAACTGGGAAAACCACTGGAAACATTGGATCAACAGTCTACCAGAATATTAGTCTAAAACATCTTCAACAAGGTCCTAAGATATGCTCCCAAATGGATACATGACTTAGGGTAAAGGGTGACATCATTAACAGACCCAATGAGGGCAAAGGAGAGAGAGAATGAGCCAAAATACCCTAAGAACATATGAAAAGAAAAAAAAATGATATGTCCTACATAGAAACAGGGTTAGATGGGTTAGGGAAGGAGGAGAGGTAAGAAAAGACTTCTCAAAGTAGATTATTCCAAGGAAGATTTCTGAAATGCAGAGAGGAGTTAACCAGTCCTTTCCATCCAAGTATACACTTCTATAAATGCATGGCCATTGAAGATGGCATGTTGAGTTTGGGGAACAAATTGGCTGCTGTGCATGCCACAGTTTCAGTCCCTTAATAGTATGCCAATTGGCAGGATCAGGCTACTTCAGTAGATGAAATAGACAGTTACTAACATCATGTGACAATTGCTGAAAAGACTCCAGTTCCCCAAACACCATCTAGGTTCAAGTCAACCTCTTTATTTACTCTGTGTCAGTCATTTTTCTTTGGGGTTGGGGGAGGGATGTGTTGTCACTTCTAAGAAACTCAGATGCTTTTAAGAGTCCTGACTTAATTTTTTTAATTGAATAAAAGTTTTCAGAAGAGTTCAGAACAATAGTTTTAATTTAAACTTGACACTAATTTATCTTGAGCAAGAAAGATGACATCTGAAATCCCCATTGCACAGTGTTAGGTACATAATAAGTGTTTAATAAATGTTTGTTTATTGACTGATTAAATGGCTGCCATTTCTATTTGTGTGTTTGGCAAAAGATATTATGAGGATTGAAATGCCCAATAATGCTGGAAAACTGATTGAACAGTGGGCAGAGGTGGGCTCATCCTTGATATTTTTTACCAGAAATTTTTCCATTGATTTAAAAATTCCTCACAAGTGCTCACTCGGCCATCTTAGAACATCATGTAAAGGCAGAAGGGATGCCATCTAGACCAATAACTTTATTTTACAGATGAAGAAATTGAAGAAGTAATGCAATTTGTTCAAGATCACAATGTAAATAGCAGGTTGGGGGTGGGAAGCTATGATGGAGAATTTGAATAATCCAGGTCCTCTGACTCCAAAGTCAATATTCTTTCTTCTATACCACTTTGCCTCCCAACTATCTCACCACCATTTCCTCCATTTTAGAGATAAGGAATGGAACAAAGAACATGTGATCATAAAACAGGAAATGTTGAGGGAAAGAAAGAGAGGAAAAAAGGGAAGGAGGATGAAGAAAGAAAGAGGGGAGGAGGGAGAAAACTAGGGAAAGACAGAAAGGGAGGGAAAGGAAGGAAGATGGAGGGGGAAGAGAAGAAAATAGGGAATGGAGGGAAAGAGAGGGAGAGGAGGGCTGGGGAGAAAGAGGGATGAAAGAGAGAAGGAAAGGGAGAGAGAGAACGAGAATGAGATCTCATGCTGATTTGTCCCTGTGGGAGTAAGTGGACTGAGGTTGATTAACTCATTTTACTTATTGCTTCCTCGAAATAATAAGTAAGTTTTGGTCAAGTAAACATAAGAACGAAGTACTTATAGAAGAAAATAATAATATTAATGAGAAGGAAGCGGAAGAAAAGGAGACAGAAACCATATGTCTCTAGTTTTTTTAAGGTTTGCAAAACATTCTGTTGTCTCATTGGATCCTTACCACAGCTCCATGGGATTGGTACTATTACTTCCCCACTTTGCAGGTGAGAAAACTGAGATTGAGGGAGTTTAAGCAATAAAGATCACACAATTAGTGTGTGAAGTGAGGTTTAAACTCAGATCTTCCCAATCTAAGTTCAGAGTTCTCATTCATTATGGAAGTTTGGGAAAGATGATGCAAATAAGCTTGAAAGTATCCAAGTTTCACAAGAAATTCATTAGATCTCTGCCCCAACTTAAGTTGAAACAAGTACTATGTTTCTAAGCGTGGATTGGTCCTTGTTTGATGCTGGTAAGGGCCATTTTTGTCAAGATGTATATTCCCCCCACCAAGTAATCAAGTACACTGGGAATAAAATTGGCACTTGTAACAAAAAGCTCAAAACATATAAGAAAAGGTCAGTTACTGTGATCCTTTGGTTATTTTTTTTCATCTTTTTTTCATTTGTACAAAGATATGGTTAAATTAGATCATGTCCAAGTCTAAACCTTATGTTCTTGTGACTAGTTGACTTCAAAGCTGAAAGAAATTAAGAAATACTTACAATGACCTTTACGTGTGTTGCTTTATTTTAATTTCACAACAACCCTGTAAGAAAAATGCTGTTGTTCTCCCCATTTTACAGATGTGGAAAAAATGAGGCTGAGAGAGGTTAAGTAATTTGTTAAGGGTACCATAACTAGTAAGTATATGAGACAGAATTTGAACTAAGATTTCCAAGTACAGCTCTCAAGTCACAGCACAACCTAGTACTGAAAAAAATCCTTGTCCCTCTCTGGACCTCTGTTTCTCCACTGAAAAAATTGAAGTAACAGAACTAGACAACTTCAAATGTTCTTTCCAGCTCTATTTTCCCAGTTTACTGTGACCCTCGGCAAGTTTGTAAACTCCACCCTCCTCAGCCTCAGTTTCCTCACTGGGATAAGAAGGATTATACTGTTTACTTCAGAGGAATGTCATGGAGCTTCCACAAGATAATACATCCAAAGCATTTTACAGATCACAGAGGTATCTATAAATGCATTACAATGATTATGTTTGCATCTTTTTTTCCCCCAGCATCCTCTAGACTAGATCAGAAACACCAGTGGCATTCTGTCCCTAAGGACAAAGGAAGAGAATGTAGATAGCCTCAAACTTCTTAGCAGCTGTGAATACATTTGGATCCTCCTACCAATGGCAGCCAGAGGAAGAGGTGCAAACCCCTAACATTCTACAGCATCATTTGGACACCATTTCAACCTCTGGCGTATTCATGACCCTGCTTAATAGGGACTCTTCTCACCTACTTCAGATACATCCCACTCAGGGCCTTTTATTCTGTACGACAAGGGTGGGGAACCTGCAGCTTCCAGGCCACATATGTGGCCTTCTAGGTACTTGGGTGCAGCCTTTTGACTGAGTCCATGTTTTACAAAATGAACCATTTTATTCGCTGTTCTGGCAGGGGTGGGTAGGGGAAAGATGGAGAGAAAATCTGTAACTCAAAATCTTGTAGAAATCAATGATGTAAACTAAAAATAAACAAAGGCTAATTACAAAAAAGAGAACGAATCATTTTACTAAGGGGATTTGTTCTATGAAGTTTGGATTCAGAGTAGATGTCTGTCCTGCTGTAGATGCAGAGTCTCTGTCACCCAATGTGGCCTCGTATTGGCATTTAGTGAATAATACTGATCTGAACAAACGATTTACGATTTTCGTGCCCCTGCCACAATTATTAGCATTACTAAAACTGTGCTGAGTTGGACTTCTTTAAACAAGATTAGAAAATCTAATCGTGAACAAGAAGGATGAGAGATGATAATTTGTCCTGAACTTAAAAAGAAATTGTAGTAAAAATAAATTTATTTTGCCTTTTTGAAAGGCAATATAGTACAGGGGGAAGGGCTGGCCCTGCAGTGAGAGGACTTGAATTAAAATCCTACCTTTTACATGCATTGGCTGTCTGTCCCTGGGTGAGTTAGTTTGCCATTATGGGTCTCAGGTTCATCATCTGTAAAATGATGCAGTTGAACCAGATGGTCTTTGAGATTCCTTCTAGCCCTAAATCTATCATCTTAACTATAATCTATGACTTAACGTCTTTCCCAGTCGATACACAGCCTTGGTGAATTCATTGTAAAATGGGAACTAAAAATAATGGATCATGTATTTCAAAGCACTCTTTCAAGGATCAAATGGGAAAGTGTATATAAAGTATACTTCAAACCTAACAGAGTTATTTAAATGTAGTTTTTAAGATTCAGATTAAAATAGGCACAATGCCTAAAACCATCTTCCTCACCCCCTCCCAAAACAAGAACATTTATTGTCATCCTGTACGTCTTCCATTTGTGGCACCTCTAATGCCAAATTATAGTCACCACACAGAATATATTGTGAAAACTTGCTGCCCTGGGGAAAAAAAAAACTCTCAACCATATCAGTCGATTTTAATATCAGATGCCTAAGGGAAATTTTACCTATCTACATTGTAAGGAAGCTCAGATTCCATATTTTAATTTGTTGAGCCCTCTAAGAAATTGTGATGTGACTGACTTAAAGACCTATAACTGGTGAGGAATTACATGGGCTTTATGACAGAATTTAGTGGACCCTTACACCCTTTGAGCAGCAAGACACAACAGAGCTAAGCACCTAGTCCACAAAAATTAATGTTTACAACTGGAAGCTAACGAATATTCCAGAGAACAGCCATAACCCATGGTACTACACCTGATCTTCTCCCCCGTTCACCCAGCCCTAAAAATATGGCATCTTGGAATGTTTAATGACATTTACCCTAGTGAGTAATGATTTTGGTGTGAGCCAAAATTGCTCACACCAGCTCCGATCATTTACATTTCTCATAACATTATCCCTCTCAAGTCCTCAAGTCAGTCTGTCAATCAATGATTCTATGTTCCTACAATCCTCAGTGCATTAAACAACAACACAAACATCACAAGTCTATTCTCATTTCCTCTTCCTTGAGAGCTTTATCCTCAAAAGCCTAAAGAGAGAGCAGAAGTGAAATTGTTTTACCTGTCTGGTTAGCACCTTCGCTGCTGCCTTCCAGGGACCCCATGGAGCAGTTGGGTGGAGTGACTGAGGGGCTGTCAGGAAAACTTTTACATGCTGGGAAGGAGTTGGCTTCCAAGTCATTATGGCTATGATTCAAGCGGTGGAATTCCAGGGAAGACACAATCGATGTCCGTTGCTTAGGCTAAAATAAATAAATGTACACAGAATGTTTAGGAAGCTGTTTCATTTCTGCCCACTACCCATCACTTTAACCTTCTCCATTTTGTTTTCTGGTCTGGACCTCTGATTGCTTCAGTACTGGCCATCCCATGGTTCAGAAATTTATTCTGCTAATGTGGATTAGCAACTCATTTAGCTGATAAACACACTCTGAGAGAGTTACTTAGAACAAAAAGAGGTTAAGTTATGTGCTCAGGGTTACACAACCAGGATGTGACAGAAACCAGGTCTTCTTGACTCTAAGACTGGTCCTCTACCCACTCTAACATGCTGCCTCTCTAAGATGGCCTTCGTAAAAACTACATATTAAATTGTGTCAAACTACTACTTTCATAGGTAAGACAAGGAAACCATTATCAATTATATTTTCAAGAGAGTCAGCGCAATTGGCCAAGACATCATATTGAGTGGGAGGTGCATGTGAAATGCAACTCTCTTCATAGAAGCTGTTGTTGTTTGTCCTCCATTCTCCAAGAAGACCATGACATCAGTGGAGTGATGCCATGACATACAAGTGAATTGGATTTAAGTGAGTGAGGGCCATGCAAAGTCATACTGAACTCTCCTAAATGACCCTTTCAAAATCAGTACAGATTTTCTTTCATTTTTCATGAACTGAGCATGACACCGAAAACCACTATCCAGTTCTAAGAATTGCAATCTTCCAAAATGAATGAGCTATGAGGAGGCAGCTCTGATTAGGTGAAAGGGTACTGACTCTGAAGTCAAAGGACATGAGTTCAAATCCTACCTCTGATTTTTTTTTTTTAATATCTTGAATCGTAGGTGAATCACACCACTTTTGGGGACCTCAGATTCCTCTTCTATAAAATGAGGAGAATGAGCCAATTGGTCTCTGAGGTGCCTCCCAGCTTTAGATTTCTGATCTTATTATCCCCACATCCCTCAAGGCTGGAGCATTATAAACTGTTATTGTCTGTCTACTGTTTCAGAACTCTGCCAGTAAAAATCAGGTAATAGGTATTCAATACAACACAAGGGACTCAAAAGGAATTTGCCAGAGGACATTTATTTATTTCTTAAAGATTTCCATTCATCTCCAAAAGCTATGCAAAGTCAATGGGTGGATATGACTGTGAGACTGTAAAGAACCTCTGAGATCTAACCTATTCCCTTTGCCAATAATGGATTTGTTCCCTTGTAGTCTTAATTAAATTGTTCTGAATTGCAGAGCTCTCACCATCTTCCAATCAGGACCCATTTCTTCCACTGCTTTTCAAGCTGTGACTGTATGATCACTAATTGTGGAAGAGACCCACGCAGCAGGTAGAGACTGGAGTCAATGACCTCCAATTCCCCTTCCAGCTTTGGACTTTGAGGATGTTAATCAGCCAGGTATTCTTCGAAGACTGGGCAAACTTTTGTATTTGTCTTGATGCTTGCACTATCAAAATATTAATATTTCACCACTGGGCTAAAATCCAGGACAAGTCAACTTAGCTCTCACTTCCATACCTTCCCCATGCACCTGATGCATTTAATTAATTTGGAGTCTATCCATCATGCTAGAATGTAGATGCAAGGCAAGGGGACCCAACATTTCATTTCAACCACATGAAGAGTGAAAAGGATCGAAAGTGCAGTCATTTTTTTCCCCTGTGATGTACAGTGCATTTGCAGATGTTTGTGGTATATTGTTGCTGCTCTCTGCTATGTGTGCCATTTACACTAAAGACCTGCACTGCTTTTGAAGGACATTCACTGAGAGAAATCATGCAGTATGATTTGGGATAAAAGCCCTCCTTTGGGTGGTAGGGAATCTGGCTCTCCTCCTGACTACCTATGCAATCTTGGTCATGTCATTTCACATTCCTGGGCCTCAATTTCCTTCTCTGTAAAATGAGATCAGGTTAAATGATCTCTAAAGTCACCCTTCTGCTCAAGATTCTATAGTCCCAGATTCTAAAATAAGTATATTTAAATCTCCATCTTACGCTGCTATACTTTTTCCAAAATTGTATCTGACTTTAATATATAGCCCATCATTTTTTCATTTTACAAACCTATGATTTCATTGGTGTGGCAAACTCCCTCTACTAATGCAGATCAGCAACAAATTAGGAAATAATGATAATAATAATAATTTACTGACAACTCATATTTAAATAGTACTTCAAGATTTACAAAGCCCCTTACATATATTATGCTGATCCTCTCAATAACCCTGTGATGCAAAATCCTATTTTACAGATGAGGAAACTGAGGCTGAGAGGGGTTAAATGACTTAACTAGGTCACTCTGCTACTAAGTAGCTGAGATGAAATTTAAACCTACACCTTCCTGATTCCAAGGCTGGCCCTCTTTCCACTATACCATGCTGTTTTTCCATACCGTTGATACATCTTTAAAATAATGACAAGCGAAAAAGAAGATATTTTGTATCAATTCTTCATGAAGAACTCAAGACTATTAGCATGATATAGAGTGTCCTTTCATCATTATAATTCCTTTCTGAAAGAAGAAGCTTTCTTTTTAATGTATCAGAAGAAACTCAGGAATAATAAAGGAAAGGTCATCCTTTATTATCCCTTGCCAGCCCAATAACAAAACCAGAACTAGTCTTTGGACCATTCCATGTTCCTTTCACTAATTAATTTGTACAATGTCATTAATTAGCACTCATAGTGATGTGGATCCTAAATGAGACGTGACTCAGGCTTCTGTGGGACAACACAAGTCATTCCAAGACACTCAATTTTTTATTCACCTTTGTGTGTGGGAACTGAGCCAAACTCTGAATCCTATCATTTTCCCCCTCATAAATTTCACATAGGTCAAGGTGACTTAGCCTATGATATATGTCTAGTGGTAAATGCCTCAGAAAGTCAGATCTCTGGACCTCAGTTGCCATATGTAGGGGTGGGGAAACTGCCACAGAGGAATGGTGTAGAATGAGGATCTAGATTCAAATTACAGTTCTACTGCTCACTACCTATAGAATATCTGATAACTAACTGAACCCCTCAGGGGTCCAAGAAACTCTCCAAGGCCATGCTATAATGCAGTTGCTTCTCTTCACTGGCAGGTCTAAATTACTCTCTCCTTCCCCTTTAAAGTAATGAAATCATAGGGGTAGCCTTCCCCCACCAAAAAAATCTTTAATTTATTTCTCTGTTAACATGCTGTGTTTTCATTAAGACAATGTTAAGATTCTTAAGCACAGGGCATATCTCAGTTTTGTATTTGTATCCCCAATGCCTAGAACAGCACCTAGCATATGAAAGGTACATAATAACTGACTGTTGTTCACCATGGATAAGTCACTGAACCTCCCTGATCCTTAGTTTCCCAATTTGTAAAATGGGGATAATAATTAATTTCTAATTTCATACCAACTGCTAAGAGGAAATTGTATTGTAAACCTTAAAAGGCTATACATATAAATGAGAGTTTAAATTAATATGACAAAACCCAAGTTCCAAAATATTCACAATATTCTTGTGAATATTAAGTTTAGCAATAATTATTACAGCTAACATTCATATAGTGCCTTAAGACTTTCAAAGTGCTACACATATATTATCTCATGTGATCCCCCCAATCCTGTAGGCAGTATCATTATCCTTATATTACTGGTGAGGAAACTGAGGTAAATGGCAGTTAAGTGACTTGTTCAGCATAACATAGCTAGGAAGTGTTTGAGCTGGGATTTGAACTCAGATCTTCATGTCTCCAAATCTAAAACTCTTACTCACTGGGCCACCTAGATACCTTAGCAAAACTTTAAACTATATGTACTAGAACTACCAAGTTTTGAAAAATGGTGATTGGATCCAACTCTCTGTTTGACAACAGGATTTCTATGTCTATAATAATAATTAATAACAATAATAACTAACGTGTATGCAGCATTTCCAAGTTCACAAATCTTACATCTGTTATCTCACTGGAGCTTCTCAACAACCCTGTAGGGCAAGTTTCAAGATCTGAGTCCAATTTCCAGCTCAATTAGTAGCTGTGTGACCTTAGATAAGTCAAAATCTCTCATTCTCAGTCTCCTGATCTGTCAAGGAAGGGATTAAATTATCTAAGATCCCTTCCAGCTCTAAGTTTATGGTTCTATGATTCTCATTTGCAGATGAGGAAACCATGTCAGAGAGTTTCATTAACTTTCCTATGGACACACAGCTGTTTCAAAGTTGTGATGCAAATGCAGGTGTAACTCCAAGGCTAGTCTTCCCTAAATTAAGTGGGTTAAGTGGGTCTCCCCTCTCCCATTAAAAGCATGCAGAATTTTCACCCCAGTGAACCATAACACAAAGTGGCCAAAATGGAGGGATGTCAGCTAGGTGAGAGCATAGCTCAGAGGATTGACTATTGGTTGGACAATACGGGTTGAATCCAAATAGCAGTGACTAAAGAACTGGTGCCAGTTAGAGGGAGATCTACAATGGCAGGTCACCTGTAGACCTGCCTCTAGCTCTAATTCGTTCAACACTTTTATGAATGATTTGGAAGAAAATATAGAAAAATAGCAAATTTAGAGATGACTCAAAACTGTGTATGGGAACTAACAAACTAGATAATAGTCAGAGGAGCATATGATAAATATTAAGAGGTGGAAGAAATCTCCGAGACCATCTACTGCAGGCCCTTATTTTGCTAGTGATATGGAAGGGGTACATGCCCAGATATGAGTTAAATTAAATAACCTGTGAACCACTTCTAATTATGATACTGTATGATTCTGTGATTACAAGATATTGACCTGTCATGTTTGTTGGTCACTAGCAAAATACTAAGAATGATGGGGAAATCTTTCCTCATTACTGTGCATGAAGAAAAGCACATTTATAAGAAGGGAAGAAAAAAACAGTGGTGGGAAAAAGGTAAAAAGAAGAAAAAATAATGGAGGAAAAGAGGAAAAAACAAATAGTGGTATTATTTAGAAATTTCATCAATTTTCATTAGAACTTTATTTTTATTTTCCCATATCTAGATGTAATTTCACAAAGACTTAGAAATAATTTTGCTAGCAGAAAAAATACATGTGTTTACAGAAATTCACTGAAATTCCAAATGTATTTGGCTACTTTTGAAAGTTAATATAAGCACCCCCATATGCTCACCATAATTCTTCTTCTCTAAAGCTAATCTTTTCACCTGTGCCCTACATCCCATCTCTTCCTGGATCCTACTGTCTCCTAGGTCTGTCTCTTCTTCAAACATGTTCAGTCACTTGCTTTCCACTAGTCCCTTCTATCCTCCTTCCAACATATACAGTTCCCTCTATTTTCAAGGAGGGGTGTAAATCAACAAAGCCCCTAAATTTAGTCTACTGCTTCCCCCAGCCACCATACAGTATTTTTACATTTCACTGTAATCTTGCCAAATGTGCCTTTGGTACGTATTGCTTCTGTTTCTTCACCATTCAGGCCTTCCCAAGCTTTCAGCAATTTTACTGTTTTCCCTACTGCTCTACTGAAGTTTTTTTTTTTTTGTTTTGTTTTGTTTGGCCAGGCAATCAGGGTTAAGTAACTTGCCCAGGGTCACACACCTAGTAAGTGTGAAGCTATTTTTTTATGTCTTCAGAAGTGAACTCCTTTTCCCCTTTTTAGAAAAAGGCCATTGATCTTTTAGTTAGTCTTTACTCTCCTGGACTTTTCTATGGTGATTTGATGCTGTTGTGTAGTCATGGGATTTAGGTGTGCAAGGGACCCAAGTAACCACCTATTCCAAGTAGTACCCAAAAGGACCTGCAATAACTCCATGTGGCCATCCAGACTCTGCTTGTAGATTTACAGTGACAGGGAAAATTTCATCACCAGATAATCTCTCTTTCTCTTGGAAAGCCCTAATTGGTAGGAAGTTCTTCCTAACATCAACCCTAAATGTACCTCTTCGGCCTGTGTTTTCGCCCCTAGTCATACCTTCTAGTACCAAGGACAGCGAGTGCAATCCCACTTTTACATTAAAGTTCTATTATTTGAAGTTAGCTATCATTTCTCTCCAGCCCTAAACTCTCTCAGTTCCTTTCTCTCCTCTGACATTGACATCAGTCTAAGGCAGGCCTTCATCAATTCACACCAGGACTAATGTAAGAGTCTGCTGGTTTCTTCTTACTCCAGGCAATCTCTACTTAACTACTAAAGTGAGTTTCCTAAGGTGCAAGTCTGATCATGTCAATAAACTTCAATGACTCCATATTACCTCCAGAATCAAATACAAAATGCTGTTTGGCAATCAAAGTCCTTCAAAATCTAGGTCCTTACTACCTTTCTAATCTCCTGACTCCCTGATACTTAGTCTTCTATCCAATGGCATTGGCTTCCTGGCTTTCCACAAAAAAGACATGGCACCTTTGGGCTCGAGGCATTCTGCCTGTCTCCCATACCTGGAATACCTCCTCTTCTCATCTCTTTATTATGACCTCCATGGTTTTCTTTATATCCCAACTAAAATCCTATCTTTTACTGGAAGCCTATCCCAACCTCTCTTAATTCTAGAGCCTTCCCTCTGTTAATTATTTCCTAATTATCCTATATAGTATAACACCATACAAGAGTGTGCCTTGTATATATTTGTTTATATGCCATCTCTCCTATTAGATTGTAAACTCCTAGAGATAAGGACTGTCTTTTGCTTCTTTTTGTATTCCCAGTGCTTAGCACAATGTCTGGCACATAATAAGTGCTTAACAAATGTTTATTGATATATTCAACCAATCTTCATATATCTTGGGATCAAAGCCATTTATGACCCCATTTTTGTTATCCTCTGGACGCTCTTCAGCCGTTCAGTCTTCTTTAAAAAGTGGGAGCCAGAACAGACCACTATTTCATAGGTGTGCTCTAACCAGCAGAATACAAGTAGGGCTATAATTTACTCATTCCTGAAAACTATGACTGTTTCAATTCAACCCAAGATCACATTAGTTTTCCTTTCTTTTTCTGTTTTTGCTTTTGTTTTTGCTGCAGTACTACACTGCTGACTCTAATTGATCCTTAGTTCCCTAGAACCCCAACACCCTTATCAGATAAACTTTAGTCTAATCATGCATCCCACATCTTGTATTCCTAGGGTTGACTTTCTGAGCTCAAGTTGATCTTTTCCTTCTGAAAGCTCTTGTCATCCTGTATTTCATGATGCCAATTTTCTGCGTTTCTTCCTATATCACTAACTCATTTTTCTTTATTCTCTTTGAACTGAGACCTTTTTGACTCGAAGGGCAGCCTTTCTTTATACCTTCTGCCTCTAAAATGGTAGTATTACTCTCAAATAGAAACAGAGCAACTAAAACATATCTAGGGATATGTTTAGAACCTGTGGATCACATATTAACTTAGAAAACAACATTTTAACATTACCTATATTCTATTATAGTTTTTTGTTGTATTTTTTAAAATTTTATTATAGTTTGCATCATTGATTTCCACAAGATTTTGAGTTACATATTTTCTCCCCCTCTTTCCCCCACCCACCACCCCAAAACAGCCATCCCAGTGT
>JAQQSV010004521.1:0-14807 GCA_028646515.1 Pseudochirops corinnae | reverse complement strand
TCTTAATACTTAAAAATATATGTTATATTTGTGTTCATTATACTGTTATATTTTTTTAAATCACATGTAATGGCATTCTAAATTCAGGGTCTTTTCACTTTCTTATATTAATATAAGTATTCAGAGATGTGAATTTGTTTATAAGTATTATAAATCTGAATCACATAAATTTTGATATGTTGACATTGATATTGTCACTTCCTTTCAGGTAGTTCACTATATTACTTCCATGTTCTTTTGTTGTTGTTGTTGTTTTTCAATGAATTGAAGAATTATATATTTTTCCAATGACTGCACCTTTAAAATGTTGTATTTTACTGATTCTAATTTCATGGCTTTATCACTAAAAATGTATTATTTTAAACATCTTTGTGAATTTATCGGTAATATGCTCTATCAATAGATATTTATTGTGAAAATGCTTACTAATGATCACATTCTCTTCTCAGTCAATTATTTTACAAATATGTGTGGGAAATGTCATTTTCTCCAACATTTATCAAGCTTATATTTTATTTATTCATCTATTTAACTTATTAAACTGCATTACAAAAAAGTTGAAATTTCCTTTGATTATTTTTTTCAAATTACCAATCTTTAAAAATATGCCCATTTACTTTTTATTAATTTGACTCATGAATTATTGATACATTTATGTCTAAGATCAATATATTCTTATCAATATGTCTTCAAATATTACATAATTTTTTGTCTATTTCTTCCAATTTGTATTTAATTGTACTTGTAATTATTGTAAAGCAAGATATATTCAAACTAGTTGCAACATGATGCATTTTGTCTCTCAGTACACGAACTATATTTGCATCTTTTGATAGCATGTTCTTCCTGTTGGTAACAAAATGTCATAATGTAAGTATAATATTTGAACTTTTTTTTTTCCTTTTCAGAATTGAATGAACTGGAAATATAGGGGATGCCCATCAATTTGGGAATGGCTGAACAAGCTATGGTATATGAATGTAATGGAATACTATTGTGCTATAAGAAATGGGAAGGAGATAGCCTTCATAATTACCTGAAGAGGCTTATACAAATTGATGCTAAGTGGGAAGAGCAGAACCAGGAAAAATTTGTACACAATCAGAGACACATCATATGTGTGTGATGACCAACCTTAATAAATTGGACTCTTCTCAGCAACGCACAGCTATAAGACAACTCTACAAGTGTCAGGATGGAAGGAGATATCTACATTCAGAGAAAGATCTAGAAAGACTAGAGTTTAAATGGAGGCTGAAGCAATACATGCTATCGTTCTTTTTCATGTTTGGTTTTCTTTCTTTTTTTCCTGTTGTTCAGTGATTGGTTACAACCTTTCTATACAACCAGACAATTGTACAATGTGACAGTATTTGCAGATCCTATATATGATTACATACCACCATGGGGGGGAAGGGAAGGGAGAGGAGAAAATTTGAAACTCAAAAAGCTCCGCAGCCACCAGAGAGACCAAAAGTGGTGCAAGAAACAATAAAAGAAAGCTCATTTGGGCACTGCCTTGAAGGCCAACCCATTTGGAGGAGCATCTCATGAAAAAAGGGATTGTCTTGGAAAAAGTTGGTGCAGAAGCCAAGCAGCCCAGTTCTGCCATCAGGAAGTGTGTGAGAGTTCAACTGATTAAGAACGGCAAAAAAAAATTATTGCCTTTGTTACCAATGATGGCTGCTTGAACTTTATCAAGGAAAATGATGAAGTTTTGGTTCCTGGATTGGTCGGAAAGGTCATGCTGTTGGTGATATTCCTGGAGTCCAATTCAGGGTTGTAAAAGTTGCAAATGTTTCTCTTCTGGCCTTGTACAAAGGCAAGAAGGAAAGAACAAGACCATAAAAATTGTATGATATCTTTGTCATAGTAAAAGATTTTCATGTAAAAAAAGAAGAGAATTGTATGTATTCCATTTTTGTTCAAAGCTATTTTTAAATTTGAGTATTTTTTCTACTTTTTTGTTGAATTATCCCTTTTGTCCTCAGGAAGTATATTTGTTTCCTCTTTTTCCCTACTGATTAAAAATTCTGATTTATCTTCAAGACACCAAAGGAAGATGAGAAGTTTTGAAAAGCTCTTTTTCAATCTTTTTTTCTAGTGTATTTACTCACTGATTTTTTTTATTCTTTGTATTGTGCTCTCCCCAAAGCTGTTTCTTCCATATTTTATCAAATTATCTTCCAACAACTAATTCAATTTTTAATCATTTTTTATACCCTGAAGACTTGCATTGTTTGTTGTATCTTGAAGATTTGCATTGTTGTTGCTGCAACTGTTAATGCTGTTACATATATATTTATTTTGATGGTTTTACCTCTATTAGTTTTTATAATTTTCCCCATGTTGTTACAATTTTTTTGAATTGTTTTATGTTTGAAAAGGTGTATTTGTGCTTGCCTAGTATATTTGTGTTTTATATTTCTCTTCAGGGAGATTTTTCTGCTTTTTTTTATTACTTAGCAGTTCTTCTATGTCCATTTTGGAGGAAGGAATAGAGGGGAAAGAGAGAGGAATAAAGGGAGGAATAAATTATTAAGTACTTACTATGTGGCAGACACTGTACTTAGCTTTTTGGTAGTGCCTACAAGCAAAAAATAAAATAAAATACAATCCCTGCTCTAAAGTAACTTAAATTCTAATGAGGAAAGACAATAACAACAACAACAACAAAAAGGGAGCAGAAAAGGGGAGAAGAGTGAATTATACAAAAGTTGTTAAATATTCCGAAGTATAGAGTCCACAAGGAATGGGGGAAGTGTCTTGGTAAGACAGTAGCAGAGGCATGATTTTGAAATCTGGAAAGTAGGAACAGGGTTAGGAGGGCAACGGAATCTGCCCTGTGACTTCTTACTCAAGCAACTTTACCTAAACCTCAAAAATACTTTTTAAACATTACATGTACATATTCAAAGTGGTATACCTGAAAATGTGTCAGTAAATACATACAAAAATATGCCAATGTAATGGATGGAATACAGATTTTTAAGTCAGTTGAAACTGGATTCAAATGTTATCTCAGGTAGAGTCATCTATATGACTGTGAGTCAGTTACATGACTCAGTTTCTTAGCCTGAAAAATAAAGGATTTAAATTTGATATCTAAGGTGTCTTCCAGTACTAATTGTATGATTGTATACTCTCATATTAAACTTATCACATTTATATTTATAGACAAATAATAATAGTTTAATCATAGCTCTGTATAGAAGAGATTTTAGAATTTTATTGGAAAATTTAAGGCATAACAAATCTTTCTTTATTTTTATTCCTTAAAAGACAAGTAGATAACAAATACTGGGGGATATAGATAGAAAGTACATAAAGAAAGGCAATGTACATTTTACCTAATATTGGAGTTGCAATTCTAAGTTAATAACAACCAACTCAAAACACATAGGGAAAGAATATTTTGTTTCAACCAGTTATTTCCACTGTATATGACGAAATGTCCAGAACTAAATGAACCAGATGAGGATAGAGATCTCTAGGGCATTTGTTAGATTCTAGGAAGATGTGTTGTTTATTCTTTCCTTTTTCTGTAGATTAGTTTTATTTGATGAATAGTAAGGCATATCCTTCAGACTCTTAGAAAGAGAGAGAAAGTGCTTAATATTTCAGATTATATTTCCAAAAGTTTGATTTCAACATTTATCATTTTGATGCCATTTTGAAATGTCAGAATATCTTCACCATTCCATTGTGATGGTTATGTGGAGAAAGGAAAAATTCTAAATAGAAAGTGCTCATAGCATATGACAAAAATCACATTGCAGTTTACAAGGCTTTTACAAAAGATATCTCAACATTTTTCTTCAGAATTGAATGCATTTAGAAAATAATGAGTCACCTACCTGCTCTTCAGTAAATTTATTTAAATAAATACCAAAATGAGCATATCAAGCCATCTGTGTCCTTCCTCCATGGTAATAAAAAAGGCATTTGAATGACTATGACATATTTTTAAAGTGCATCAAGTACTTACTTTATTTTATGATGACATTTTATGCAACCTTCTCTAAATGAAATAGCACAATATGTTTACTCCTTCAGTGTCTGATGCCATATTGTCTTAGACACACCTAGCAAGACTCATATTTCTTTGAAAAAGATAATTGATTAGTTTGATCTTATAAATACTTTGATTGGAGTTATTTCTTCCTCAATCCCCAGATCTCAAAAACCCTTTAAATGAGTTATCCCTCTAAGACAGAAATGAGGATTGAATGAATACAAGAATATAAGAAAAAAAAAATTTCTACAGACATCCTCAATCTGCAATATTCTGGGGTAAATACTAAAAGACATTTAAAAATACACAATACACACATATAGGATGTAAGTATATATACATATGCATTTACATACACATACGTACATGCATACGCATATGTATATATGCATATATACATATGTGTGTATATTGAGGTATGTGTACACATAACTGTTTATCTTATAAAATTTACATGAAAATTAGAAATAAAATGACTAAAATAAAAATAGAACACAATAAAAAGAAGGACCTTAACAGTGTGATGAGAGACCCTCAAAAGAATAGAACACTTTATTTTATAGAAACTGTTGTGGTTTCTTTCAAGTGGTGCTATTTGAGGTGAGTCTTAAAGAATATGGAATTTTTTAATTAGTAAAGATAGAAAGATGAGATGCAGCCATATGCATGAATTAAAAAGTTATATTCATCTTTGTACTTTACTTTTCATTCCATGTCACCATGGGATTTTCAGGGAGGCTTAGCACTTCTGGTGTGAGGGCTTGTTGAGACCTTTTCAAGGCTGCTCATCTTCCTTTGGTGACTACCTTTTGCCCAACTCTCTTCTGTGGCTCCAAGAAGCCACAGAACATGTGCAAGCGACCACATCCTGGTAAAACCTCTTGGCAAATGGGCTAAACCAAGTTGAGGGTAATCAACAAATCTCTAACCTATCAGCGATTTAAGGGAATATCTACCTCAATTACTTGGAGACTTTCCCTTTATTTGAAATGCCATGAAGGCTGTTGAGGCAGGTGACATAGAGTCCTTAGAGCTTGGTTAGACATAGAAGATGCCAAGGTGATCCACTGCATTCTTGGCCATTGCCAGTCAACCTGACTTTTCTTTTTTTAAATTGTCATTGGATTTAGGTGTCTCTGGAGGAAAGAGAGAGGCCAATAATTTTGTGCAATTCTGCTTCACTTATATCCAATACACTCAGGAGTCAAGACATCACCCTCATGATGCCATTCATTTGTCCTTTTCAAAAGTAAAGGATGAAAAACAGTAGTATAGCAAAAAGTAGAAACTACGTTCAAAACTTTCGTTGATTTATGAACCCAGTTTATTCATGTCCAGCACAGTTTTGAGACAGTACTAAGTAATTACATATGCGTGTTCATGGCTGGTCCTATATGATTGGTCCTATGTACGCAAGAGAGGAAGGGGAATATAGACAGCATAGCTTCCTCTTGCCAGGAAATCTGTTTAACTAAGCCCATTTAGGATGAATCCCATGAAGTGGTCGGACTGTTTGAATTTTTACTACATATTTCTTTGGGGCTGGAATCAGTTACTTTCTTTTATGTAATTATATCAAATAGTGCAGATTTAAACACATGGCACAACTTTACATTTATTATTCACACAAATTCACACCAATCTTTACCTCTAGGAAATTTTGAGATAAATAGCTTGAGGGCTAAGAGGGATAAGAGACTCTCAACAAAGAGTAACCCTGAGAAGAAATAAGATGATCCAAGAACCAGTGAGTAATTTCATGACAACAGACAAGCCAGGATGAGATTGTAGGATTAACTAAATAATCCTTGATTATTGAGGAAGTCACTTCTTGGAGGCTCAGGCAACAGTAGCCTTGCCAATCAAATCTGCTAGGTAAGGAAACAGAAATAAAGAGACAAGTAGCATAAAACCTGTTATGTCAGTCAAACAAGGGGGAAAAAAATAAGAATTCCTTGTATTTGAAAATTAGGATAAACTGAGAGACAAGAATCCAAGTATGATCAATTAGTCTGGCAGTAACCATTAAATTGGGCCAATGGCCTCTTTCAGTGACTGAAAACCTTGAGTGGAGGTTGAGACTTTTAAATAGAGGTGTGTCTTCTGTCTCACTGACATAACAATACATCATTTGGATGTCCCCTGGGAAAAGTAAGACAACCCTAATTGGTTGACATTTTAATGAGGATGTAGGTTAAGACTTTCCTCAGCTCCTCCCTATTCCTTCTTAATTTGAAGATGAGAGTAATTCTCAGGGGACAGGATTAGTCTGTAGAGATAGTTGTAGTCTGAAATGGCTGTGAGTGAACCAGTTTGAATTTGAGTTAAGTAAGTGGTGGGTAAAATTACAAAAATACTTGCGGTTTCATGGTGGTGAGTGATGAGGTGAAGGCTCTGGAATCCCCCTTGAGCTCTCCTTGAATCTTTGAGGTACAGGCTCTGAGAACCCCCTTGAACTCTGATTGAATCTTACTACTTGATGAGGCATTTGCATGAGGTCACAAGCTTTTCTTTGTGGCTCTTCCCAGACCTCTGTTGCTAGCTTGGCCCTCCATTGTCCATCTACTTCCCACCCTTGAACCTATCAAAATATTAATCCACCTTTGGGCTGGCCTAGCCCACCATTGTCTATAGGCTCCAGGTAGCCTCCAGCACCTTTCCACACTTAATCACTCATTTACCTCATTACCTCCTTTTGAAAACCTTCCCCAAACTATTCCTCTGTCTAGACCACCCCTAGATACTTCCCACAACCTTTCTGTATATAAGACCTCATCTTGCCCCCATCTGTGTGAGAGCACCATAGAATTTTCTAGCACAGATTTTCTCTGTGTCCAATACAAGTGGACTTTGAATAAACTTTGATTTTCTTTGCCTGAGAGAGGACTTGAGTCCAATTCATTTGGCAGGACCTGGAGTATTGGTATTTTCTGGTCTCAAGCAACCCTAACCCTAACCACATCAGTGGGTGAGGTTATAAAGATGGAGAAAGCCAGAATAGAGGTACAAATTAAAATGATAGAATTTTTTGAGACTCAAAGGACTGGAGGCTACCTGGGTGGAGGTAATTGCAAAATTGCAGTTAGGTGGCATACATGGAGAGAGTGTTGGGCCTGGAATCAGGAAAACTCATATTTCTTATTGAAATGTGGTATCAATTACATACTAGATGTGAAACCCTAGGAAAATCCATTAACCATATTTACCACAGTTTCATCATTTGTAAAATGAGCTGGAGAAGGAAGTCACAAACTACTACAATATCTTTACTAAGTAAGTGGGAAATGAGGTCCTGAGGAGTCAAATATGACTCAAAATGGGTAAACATCAACAAAATTACAAGACAAAAAAGCTTGACCTTTAAGCATTTTACCCCCCAGAATGCAGGTGAAGCATTAAGTTGCAAGGATAAAGAGGTTAGACTTACACATTGTGGGGAGAGTATTAAACCAATGCCAACTTGATTAAGTCTTACAAATATTATTAAAATCCATTTTAAATTTTACAAGGAATACTGGGTAAGGACAGCAAAGAAGAAAGGAGCTTGAGTTGTCTTCCCCACTCTCCCCAGAATAATTGTATTCCAAAGAACTTTTCAAAATCAGGCCCTAAAGGAAAAAAGAAAATTCAGTAGGGAAGGACAATGGGCTCATCTTTGAGTTTTCACAAGAATCAAGGAAACTTTAAAGGTAAAGGGGAAGGAGGAAGTTTGGAATTCAATAGTTGCTGATCCATGATTGTAAAATTTGTTAATTTGATAGACAAGAAGGCAAGACCATGTATATCGCTTTGCAGTAAGTATACAAGGAATGGAATTAAGGTGAATGAAACAAAGAGAGCAGAATACAAGAAAAATAGGAAGGGACATCCTCCAGGAGGCAAGATGGTGGAGTAAGCAGTAAGTTGCTATTATTCTCTCTTTTTGACTTATATTGGGAAAAAAAAAAAAACAAAAAACAGAAAATAGTTCCCCAGAAAAAGTCCTGCAACAATGGAGCCAGAGAAAAGACAGAGATGTCTCTTTGACTTGGAAAACTGGAGAATCAAAAAGAAAGATTCATTTCACTAACATAGAAGTGAAGCAAATTACAGGACAGGAAGTATTTCAGCAAGCCAGTAGTAAGCCCCAGTCTCAGCAAAAGAGCAGGAGATCCTGAGCCCCAGGGTGGTGGAACATACAAACTCCAACACAATGACCCCCCCATCTGTCTTAGCATAGCCCGAGGAACTGGCATACTCCATCTAAGAGAACCACCACATGCACCAATGAAGCCACAGGTGGACAGGTATCCCCAAGCAGCAGACCTTCATGCTATTCAGCACCAACTCAAGGTATTTAAATATCATCCAACAGCTAGAACTCCTTCTGTTCTAGTGCAGCCCTGAGCAGGAAGGTGTCCTACAGCAGCAAACCTCCAAGTGCTTAAGTGTAGTCCAAGGCAGGTAGGATTCCTACAGCAGCCAAACCTCCCTATGCTTCCATGCAACCACAAGGAAATACAAAAACACCTTACCTGACCGCAGCACATGTCAGATGCTACCACTATTATCCTTGCTCACAATCAAGTAACCGCCAGAACCCTAGAGCATGCAGCATGCAGCACTTGAAATTTCAGTGCACAAAGCCAGTGACCAAACCCTTGGTCCCTAGCACAAAAAGCTTGCAACAGTGCTTCCTGTCCTCAAGCAGGAGAGCTGAATTTTAAAAGCTAGGAAAGAGGAAAACATTGTGAGCAAGAAGCAGAAAAGAACACTGACAATAAAGAATTATTAGAGTGACAGGGAAGATCAAAATGCAAACTAAGAAGAGGACAACATTGTCAATATACCTAGATCTGAAATCTCAAAGAGATATGTGAATTGGACCCAAGCCCAAAAAGCCTATTTGGAAGAGATCATGAAGGATTTTTAAAAGTTAAATAAGAGAGAAAGAAAAGCCTGAGGGAGGAGCCAAGAATGGTGGCATAGAATCAATAAGATTCCCTAGCTCCCACATAGCCACCTCAAATACATATGACCCTAAACAAATTTTAGGGTTCCAAAACTCAAAAAAATACAAAAAAACATGTCCCACTAAAGGCAGCTTGTCAGGAAGGGCTCATTGCTGCATGCTGGGAGCTGATCCCAACCGAGCCTGAAAGCATGGATTGGCCCCAAGGCAGTCAGGACTAGCCGCAGCTGGAGCCTTCAGGAGAGTAGATCATCAAAAGCTATGGCAGTTTCCAGAATTATCAAGCCATAAGAAACAAGGGGAAAGTGAAAGGTCAGTGGAACTCAGCTAAATTTGGGGGACAAAAGCAGTCTGGGCAAACTGCCTCCAGGGCAAGGAAGGCACAGGAGTGGCAGCCCTGTAGCAGCCTCCACATGGCTGCTTCAGAGCTCCCAGCCTGTAGACTGCCGACAGACCAACCTATTGTTCAGAGGCTAAGTGCTATTGCATTCAGAGGCCTGGATCTGGATAATGGTCTTGGGTGGTGATCCTAGGGTACATTTTCAGTGAGCCAAAGCCTGTAGGAACTGAAAATAAATGGCAGCCTCCCAATAGCTCCAGCAGCTGGGAAAAACCTCAGTGATTTGGGACAGAGCATTCCCCTCTGGAAGCAGAGTTCCACAGAGCTAAAAAATCAACTAATTGATGGGCAACATGAGCAGGCAAAGGATGCAAAGTAAGAACAGCAACTGAACTTTAGATTTCTTCTTTCAGGACAAAAAGGGTCAAAGTATGGAATAGGAGGAAGACAACACGGTTAAAACTCCCACACCAAAAGCTTCGAAGAAACAGGAACACTGTGTACAAAACATAGAGCAGCTTAAGAAGGATTTTGAAAACCAAATAAGAGAAGTGGAGGAAAAATTGGGAAGAGAAATGAGAATGATGCAAGAAAATCATGAAAAGACAGTCAACAACCTGACTGAAGAAAACATTTTAAAAAATAAATTAATGCAAATGGCAAAAGAGGCCCAAAAAGCTAATGAGGAGAAGAATGCCTTAAAAAGTCTAATTTGCTAGATGGAAAAAGAATCTCAAAAGCTTTCTAAAGAGAACAATTCCTTCAGATTTAGAGTGGAGCAAATGGAAACAAATAAATTTATGAGAAATCAAGATACCATTAAACAGATCTAAACAAATGAAAAAATTGAAGTCAATATGAAATATCTCCATGAAAAAAGCACTGACCTGGAAAATAGATCCAGGAGAAATAATTAAAAAATTATTAGACTACCCGAAAGCCACAAACAAAAAAAGAACTTAGAAAGCTTCCTTCAAGAAATTCTAAAAAAAAAAATTGCCCTGATATTTTAGAACCAGAGGGCAAAATAGAACTTGAAAGTGTCGTGCAGAGAATAACAGTAAGCCAAGACCTGAGTTCAAGATAAATTTAGGTGTGGATTTATTAAGCAAGTGTGCACCTACCTGAGTGTATTCACTCAAATGACTAGTGATTTTTTGGGGGTCTCAGACTTGATTATATAGGCCAAACCACCAAAACCACAATCAGGGAGGGGAGCTAGCAGAAGCCATGATGTACAGAAGCAAAGAACAGACATTGTTAGATCTATAGTTCAGGGCTAAGTTTGGAATGTGGTTCAAGGGTACAGGGGTGTAATCTTCCTGTGACTCAGTGGTCCCTTCTGGAACAAGGAATAAGGTAGAGGGCACAGGGAGGAAAGATCATAGTCAGTGCTTTCCAGAACAGGGTGGTGGGTCATGAGGTAAGAAGAAACTGGAAAGTCCCAGAATAGGTCAGGGTCATGGTCTGGGTGAAGAGTGTGGGGACCCTGCTTGGTCAGCGGCGCAGAATAGGATGGTCTCTATATAAAATCATAACCCTGACTTGCACTTTGTACACTCATAGTGATTCAAGGAAAATATGTAGATTAGGGAACTTTGCCCTGAACAACACCCAGACATGCCTTAAAGCTGCTGCAAGCTGTAACAAGATACAGAATAGGGACAAAGACAGAAATATAAAAGGAGGCTTCATGGTGGGCCACAAATCAGATGGTGTCCAATGATCTGGGATTTGGGTTTGGATACAACAAAATAATTCACCAATCACCACTTGAAAAAGATTCTAAAAGGAAAATTCCTAGGAATCTTATAGCCAGGTTCTGGAGTCCCCAGATCAAGTGGGGAAATATTACAAGCTTCCAAGAAGAAACAATGTGAATACTGTGGAAACACAATTAGGATAACCCAGGATGTAGCAGCTTCTACATTAAGGAATTGAAGGGCCTGGAATATGATATTCTGGAGATCAAAGGAACTAGGATTAAAACCAAGAATCCTCTATCCAGCAAAATTGAATATAATATTCCAGGGAAAATATGGTCATTCAGTGAGGTGGAGGACTTTCAAACATTCTTGATGAAAAAAACAGAACTGAAAAGAAAATTTGATACTCAAATACAAGAAGCATGAGAAGGTAAATATGGAAAAGAAACCATAAGGAACTTATCAAAGTTGAACTATTTACATGCCAACATGGAAAAGCAATAATTGAAACTTTTGAAACTTTTCTCAGTATGAGAAAAGGTGAAGGGAATCCAAATGTATATATATCTATACATACACATATGTCTATATTGGAGGGTTTATATATGCGTATGAACACATATCGGAGTATGTGTATGTATGAGTACATAGAGGGCACAGGATCAATTGAATAGGAAGGGACAGTACTCTAAAAAGTGAAATTCTGAGGTGGGAGAGGATAAGAATGAGAGAAGACAGGGAGAGACAGAATGGGGTTAATTATCTCATATAGAAGAGGCAAGGGATAATTGTTACAATGGAGGGGAAGAACAAGAAGACAAAAGGGAAAGGGTCAATCTTACTCTCATTCTATTTGGCCTAGGGAAAGAATGACATAAACTCTAAACTGGCTATCTTGCCACACAGGAGAGTAGGAGGGATGGGGAAGAGAGTTGGGATGATAGACAGGAGGACAATGTTGGGAGGAGGGTTGCTGGAAGTACATAGTTCTGTAAAGGGACAGGGACAGGGACAGGGTAGAGAATAGAATAATAGGGGGAGCGATAGGAAGGAGGGACATATAATCAGTCTCTCAAAATATGCACACTGTGGGGATGTTCTGCATAATTACACACGTATGGCCTTTATTTAATTGCTTGTCCTTCCTGTGGGTGCGGGTGATGACAAGGGAGGAAGGGAAAGAATCTAGAATTTAAAGTTATATAATCAAATGTTAAAAATATATATGTATATATATAATTATTATTACTATTATTATTAACTATATCCAACTGGGAATTAAGATATACAGGCACTGTGGTAAGGAGATCTATCCTGCCCTATTGGAAAGTCAGAGGCAGGAAGGGGAGGATAGAGAGAGAGCAGATTGGGCAAGGGGTTATACAATGGGATGACTGTTTTGAGGCATTGAGTAGGGAAAAGATGGGGAGAAAATTTGTAACATAAAATCATGAAATGAATGATGTAAACAAGAAAATGAATAAATTAATTTATTTTAAAAATAAATAAAAGTTAAATAAGAGAAGTAGAAGAACAATTGTGAAAATAAATGAGGAACATGCAAGAGAGAGTTAACAGCTTGGAAAAGGAAGGACAAAAATTGACTGAAGAAAACAGCTTCTTTTAAAAAATAAAATTGGCTTAATGGAAAAGCAGGCATAAAAATCCACTGAAGGGAAGAACTCCTTAAAATGTAAAATTAGCAAAATGGAAAGGGAACTACAAAAATTCACTGAGGAGACCTCCTTAGAAAGCCAATTTGGTCAAGTGTAAAAGGAGGTAGAAAAAACTAATTAAAGAAAACAATTCATTAAAAATTAGAATTCAGCAAGTAAAAGCTAATGACTTTATGAGACATCAAGAATCAGCCAAACAAAATCAAAAGAATGTAAAATAGAGGAAATTGTAAACTAACTCATTGGAAAAATAACCGACAAGGAAAATAGATCCAGGGAGATAATTTAAGAATAATTTGAGTAATTGAAAGACATAATAAAAAAAAAAAGAGTCTGAAAAGCAACTTTCAAGAAATTATCAAGGATAACTCTTCTGATGTCCTAGAACCAGAGGGTAAAATAGTCATTGAAAGAATCCACTGTTCACCTCCTGAAAGAAATACCAAAATGAAAACTCCAAGTAATATTGTAGCCAAATTCCAGAACTATCAGGTCATGGAGAAAATACTTGAGCAACCAGAAAAAAAACAAAAAAAAATTTAAATATAATGGAACCATAGTCAGGATCATGGGGGATCTAGAAGCTTCAACATAAAGAATCAGAGGACTTATAATACAGTACTCTGGAAGGCAAAGGAGCTTGGATCACTACCAAAGATCAACTACCCAGCAAAACTGAGCATAATCTTTCAGAAGAGGAGATGGGTGCTTAATGAAATAGGGGATTTCCAAATCTTACTGATGAACGGACCACAGCTAACAGAAAATGTAATCTTCAAAAAAAAAAAAAAGACTTCAAAGAGGAATAAAAAGGTGAATAAGAAAAAAAAAACACATTATTCAATAAGGACAAATGCTTTACATTCCTATATGGGAAGATAATGCCTGTAATTCTTGAGAACTGTATCTTTATAATGACATTAAGAAAAAAATAATAACGAAATTCATCTGGAAGAATAAAAGGTCTAGAATATGAAGGGGAATAAATTTTAAAAAAATGCAAAGGAAGGTGGCCTAGCCTTACCACATCCAAAATTGTATTATAAAGCAGCAATCATCAAAAAACTTGGTACTGGCTAAGGGAAAAAATTGTTGGATCAGTGGAATAGGTTAGGTACACAAGACACAATAGTCCATGTCTATAGTAATCTACAGTTTGACTCCAGCTTCTAAGAAAAGAACTGATTATTTAACAAAAATCTGTTGGGGAAACTGAAAAATATTATGACAGAAACTAGGCATAGAACAAGTTTTCAGTCTACTATTTTGAAATTTTAAAAAAGATCCATAATTTCTTTGTAATTGGATATTTTATTACTAATGTCACCATTTTTTATTTTGTTTTATTTTTTGATTGTTTATATCATTCATTTCCATGAAATTCTGAGTTACAAATTTACTCCCCATATTTTCCCTACCCACCACCACAAAACAGGCATCCCACAGTATAATCCTTTCCCAAATCTGCTCTCTCCTATGTCCTCCCCATCTTCCCTCTGACTTTCTGGTAGGGCAAGATGGATCTCATTGCTCCAGTTCCTATATATCTTAATTTCCAGTTGCATGTAGTTAATAATAATAATAATAATAATATAATAATAAATATATGTATATATACTATATTTATATATATATATATTTTTTTTTTAATTTTGATTGTAGAACTTTAAATTCTAGATTCTTTCTCTTCCTCCCTTGTCACACACCCCCACTGGAATGCCAACCAATTCAATACAGGCTGTACATGTGTAGTTACACAGAACATCTCCAAAATGCACATATTGTGAGAGACTGATTGTATGTCACTCCTTCCTATCCCACCTTCCCCTTGTTCTATTCTCTACCCTGTCCCTGTTGCTTTAGAGAAGTGTGTGCTTCCAGCAACTCTCCCCCCCCCCCCGCCCTCCCCTACATCATCACCCCTGTCATCCCCATTCCCCCTACTCTCCTTTGTGGCAAGATACCCAGTTTAGAGTTTATGTCATTCCTTCCATAAGCCAAATTCAATGAGAGTAAGGTTTATCCTTTCCCTTTTGCCTACTTCTTCTTCTCCTCCATTGTAACAGTTAGACCTTGCCTCTTCTAAATGAGATGATTAATCCCATTCTGTCTCTCCCTG
>JAQQSV010004520.1:0-14807 GCA_028646515.1 Pseudochirops corinnae | reverse complement strand
GGGTGGAGTAGTACCTGGATTGAATTGAGAACTTGCTAAAGGAACAAGTTACACTGTATTTTGACTTTCTCTGTTCTGTGAATGTTTGCTGAATAAATGGGGTTTACTATACTGGTAATCTGAACCATGGAAGTTGCCTTTGCTTGGCATTACAACTCCACCAAATCCTACTCTTAAGGCTCATTGCAATTTTTTTTGTCTTTATGAGGGGAGAAGGCAGAGTAATTGGGGTTAAGTGACTTGCCCTAGGTTACATGGTGATTAAGGGTTAAATGTCTGAGGTAGAATTTGATCTCAGGTCCACCTAACTCCAGGGCCAGTGCTCTATTCACTGTGCCACCTAGCTGCCACTTTTTGTACTCTGATAATTCATTGTGCTGGGTGAAAACTGCTTTCTTAAAAGCTATGCCTGTGGAACACACATTCTGACACTGTATTGAAATGGAATAGTTATTATGGGTTTTGTGGTATAAGGTTTGTCTGTTACACAAGGACCAATCTACCTAAAGAGATATGGCCTTCTCAGAGATCCTCACTGCATTGGTCACAGGGTTTACATTTTTTTTTTCTTTTTTTGGTTTTGACATTATAATTGGACATCTGTTAAGCTTTACAGGGCAGTGTATGATCTGCATTGGTGGAGAAAGTACCTTTAGATCTGTCTGAGATTCTAACATTTTGATTGCTTGAACAGAAAAAATGATATTGAAATACAAGTTTTGATTAAATCCACTATTCCATGTTCTCTTTCAGGGGTCACAAAACTATGAACTGTAGGCCTCTTTTGTTTGACAGCGTGCAAGTAAGAATGTTTTTTTTTTCCTATTTTTTATTTATCTATCTACCTATTTAATTTATTTTAATTTAAAATACTTAACAGTATTTTATTTTTTCAAATTAAATGTAAAGATAGTTATCAACATTCACTTTTATAAAATTTCAAGTTCCAAATTTTTCTTCACTCTACTTACCCTCTCCCTGTCAAAGATAGCAAGCAATCTGATATAGCTTACACATGTATAATCATTTTAAGCATATTTCCACATTAGTCATGTTGTAAAAGAAGAATCAGCACAAAAGGGAAAAATCACAAGAAAGAAAAAAAAGTGAGAATAATATGCTTCAATCTTCATTCAGACTTCCTAGTTTTTCTCTGGATGTGGATAATATTTCCCATTGTGAGTCTTTTTGAATTATCTTGTGTCATTGTGTTCTGAGAGGAGCTAAGTCAGTCAGAGCCAATCATTACATAATATTGTTGTTGCTATGTTCAATATTCTGGTCCTGCTCATTTCAGTCAGCATCAGTTCATATAAGTCTTTCCAGGTTTTTCTGAAATCTGATTGCTCATCATTTCTCAAAGCACAGTAGTATTCCATTACATTCATTTGCTACAACTTGTTCAGCTGTTCCCCAATTGATGGGCATCCTCTCAATTTCCAATTCTTTGCTACCACAAAAAGAGTTGCTATAAATATTTTTGTACAGATGGGTTCCTTTCCCTTTTTTTTATAATTGCTTCAGGATGGAGACCTAGTAGCATTATTGCCGGATGAAAGGATATGCACAGTTTTATAGCCCTTTGAGCATAGTTCCAAAGTGCTCTCCAGAATGGCTGAATCACAACTCCACCAACTACAATTAGTTCCAATTTTCCCACATCCTCTCCAACATTTATCATTTTCCTTTTCTTTCAAATTAATCAAACTGATCGGTTTAAGGGGGAGTACCTCAGAGGTGTTTTAATTTGCATTTCCCTAATCAGTAATGATTTAGAATATTTTTTTCACATAACCATAGATAGCTTTAATTTCTTCATCTGAAAATTGCCTGTTCATATTCTTTGAACATTTATCAATTGGGGAATGACTTCTATCCTTATAAATTTGACTTAATTCTCTATATATTTGAAAAATGAGGCCTTTATCAGGAATATTGGCTGTAAAAATTGTTTCCCAGCTTTCTGTTTTCCTTCTAATCTTGTTTGCATTGGTTTTGTTTGGGCAAAACCCTTTTAAATTTAATGTAAACAAAATTATCCATTTTGTATTTCATAATGCTCTCTGTCTTTTGTTTGGTCATGAATTCTTCTAATCTCCATAGATCTGACAGGTAAACTATTTCTTGTTCTCCTAATTTGATAGTGATATCACCCTTTATGTCTAAATCATGGACTCATTTATAATTGGTTTTATTCCTATGCAATTCAGTCAACAAATTTATTAAACAGCATACATAGACAAAATCTGAAAATTCTTCTGCGAGAGATCCTAGGGCTCCAGAATCAAGATATTAAATGAAACACATACACATTACATTCATACATGCATGCATACGCACACATACACACAACACATACACATATACATACATACATACATACACATACTCCATTGTCTGACTTATGCAATTTGACTTCCCAGAAATAGAATATGCCACATGTTACTGAATAGGAACATGGGGTGGGAGTGGGGGGTTGGATGACTGTAGCAAGACCCCTTCAGTTTCTTTTGAAGAGGATTGTGGTAGATGTTGAGTCTCAGATGTTGATTTTTGCAGGTCCCTGGCTTTGTTCTTTACTTTCTCTTTCTCATTCAGCAGTTTCATACGTAATCACTATGTCATCAGTTTTTGATGGTAGATGACAAAGTATTTGGTCAGCACATGTCTTTAATATTTTATTCCCAGTTAGAGATTCTGAAATAATTCACTGACCGATGGATCACAGCCTAAGGAGTCATGGAAAAGAAACCATAATTTATCAGAAGAAATAAAAAGGGGAGCTCTGGCAAAATAAGAAAGAATGCTAACTTCACTATATAGTTTCCTTTTGGATGGTTGCACTTGGACTGTTTGGTCTGCTACTCCTTCAAGACTAGTGTTCTGAGCAGGATTGCTAGAGATATTTTGCTCAGTATTTTGTCATGGACTGATAGTAGTTTGTAAATTTCTAAAGTGAAAGTGATTCTTTTTAAACTAAGAGATCCTATTAAGATTGCTTCTCTCACTGTCCCCCTCTAACTTTTAGGATTTTCCTTGGCCTTAGTCTGAAAGTTAATTGATTTAATTGTGAAATAAATCGTCTTTCATTTAAGAAGCCATAAACTCATTCTTTCCACTAAAATATTTATAATGATTATTTACCTCATTTATACTCACACACATATTGAAGAGATCAAGATACATTGGAAAGGGATTTAGGGACAGTTTTACTTCAAAAAGCCTTAAAAGAAATTATAACCAAAAAAAGGTGAGAATTATATAAGTTGTTTAACCTCTTGAAATGAGTAAATAAGAATAAGAAAAAGTAAAAAAGTTCAGTATTTTAAAGAATGTAACTAATAGTCATATGAGAATGTCCTATTGATTGAATGGCCCCTTTTGGATGTGAGCAAAGTTCTCTTTATATCAGGCACATTACTGTTTTGTTTTGTTTTTTTCTGGAAAATAGAAACCTTTTATAGTCAGTGTGAAAACTAAAATATGCCAAATAATTACTGTAATGATGGAAATAGTTGGAAATGCAATGTTCAATTTCATATTAAATCAAAGTCAGAGTGTTCTTTGGCTTGGCTTGCTAATGCTTTCTGCAACCGTAAAATTTGGCTGCAACACTGCAATACAATACCGGTGAGAAAATGCTGGAATTATTACCATGCTTTAAAAAAAACTAGGAATGAGGGGGAAAAAAGAAAAGAAAATAACCAATGCATGCAAAGAAATGCATACTTACTCCCATAACAATCAAAACATCATAGCTATTTTGGAATAAAACTGCAGCGTGTGGACAAGAGGTATGCCATTTGTGTTAATGTCCTTGGGTGCTGAAAGGTTTCACCTGGCGTGGGTCCTGATGGAGAACCCAGAGACATTTTCCCTTTCCTAACTCCCTGGCAGGATTCACATTACTTTTTTTTTTTAAACAATCTGCAGATTATTCTTCTTTAGTTTTAGAGTGGAGCCACAAAAAACACAATATGTCAAAAGCCAAACCCAAGAATGCTCAGCTCATCCTGCAGACAAAGCTCCCAAGTTAATAATGGTGCTCCCACATTAATAACCCCTGGAATGGGTACAGAGTCCCAAAAGTCCTGCAAGTTTTCCACTACCCTCAAAAGTCTTTTTATCTTCCTTTTCGGGCCTCTCTCTTGGCCATTGCAATAGGAGTTTAAGTTGAATTCCATGGACTGAGACACACAAAAAGTCTGTTTTTCCCTCTCTCCACCCTCCCTGAACAGCACTGTGGAGCAACCTTTCTTTTCTAAGAGCAAGACAAAAAAAGAGCAAACAAAAACAAAGCCACATAAAACATTGACTGTAGCTGCAAAGCAATTTATTTCCTTGAACCTAAAGCTCGTTTTGTTTAAATGTAGTTCAAAACTTGGTGGATGCTTTTTGGAGTGCTGCCAATTGAAATAAATATTTTAATTTCATATTGGGTTACTTTTTTTTCCTCCTTCCCTGCACTACCCTATCCAATATTTTGTGTAACTAAATTATTAATAGTCTTACGTAATCCTAAATAGTCCGCTTTTTCTGGCCCCTTGCCCTAACCAGGTCATCTTTAATTTCATATAAAATACAGGGGCCTAATGGAGGTTCAAAGAACTTAATTTCAGTGGGAAAGGGTGAGTGTGTAAGTACCTTTTTTTTTTTTCACAAGTAATGGTGACTGCTCTTTACTCTTGATGTTTGATTTTGAGAAATCATACAGATGATATTTATTAGTCATATACTATTCTGAGGTTATCTGCTATATTCTGATAGGAACAAAAATGTCACTTTCTTTAGGTAGATCTTTCTGTATTTTGTGTTTAAGTAGATCATCAGAAATTAATTGAATCTTCCCCTGCACCCCCAGGACTCCAGGAATGTAACAATCATTTTCTACAGGGCTTCTTCACTTTTTTGTATGTTTATCATGGATCCCTTTTGATGCATTCTCAGAACAGTATTTTTAAATACACAAAATATAACATATAGGATTATAAAATAAACCAAATATATTAAATACAGTCATCAAAAATTTCTTTTAAATGAGTTCATGGATCCTCAGATTAAAAACACTTCTCTAGGGCAATAATAGCTGATTTGAGAGGCTGTTTGACGCCTAATGGCTGCTAGGGCATTTGCCATAGAAACAAGGAAGCCTTGAGTTAAAATTCTACTTCAACTGCTAACTACTTCTTTGAACCTGGATAAGTCATTCAAACCTTAGTTTCTTCATCTGTGTTGCTGCTGCTGCTGCTGGCTAGTATTTATGAATTACTTTAAGGCTTGCTAAACATCTCATAAGTCTCATTCGATCTTTACAAACAAGGTATGATGTAGGTGTTATTATTATTAGGCCATTTTATAAGTGAAGAAACTGTTTCTGAGAAGTTAAAGTGAATTGGTCAGGATTACATTTCTAATTAGTGTCTGAATCAAGATTTTGACTCCCAGTCCAGTGAGGGTATTGGAAGTGATATGGCCTAACATTCCTTCCGGCTTTAAATCCGTGATTCTATGTTTTTTGTTTTTTTCTTTTTTAAGGAAAGGATAATTTTAAAATAATATTTACAACAATAATCTATTTGAAAAATTGCAGAAAAATTATCTGCCTCTGTTTTTAAAGAGACAGCTAATCTAGCTGGTTCAATGATTAGAGCACTGGATCGGAAGTCAGAAAGAATTGTCTTCCTGAGTTCTAATCTGATCTCAAACACTAGCTATGTGACTCTGGGCAAGTCACTTAACCCTGTTTGCCTCAATTTCCCCATCATTAAAATGAGCTGGAGAAAGACATGACAAAACTATTCCAGTATCTTTGCCAAGAAAATCCCAAATGGGGTCGTAAAGAGTCAGACAAGATTAAAACAACTGAACAACAACAGATATTTTTATACTCTCAGTTAATTTTGAATAATGAATAATCTCATTTTTTAAAAATGTAAATTCTCTTGTAAATTCAATAGTGATCAAGGGTATAGTGTTTTTATGTGTATAGGTTGCGTCTCAGAGGAAGTTAAATGTTTAAGTGTATTATCTCCAAAAAATCAGCTGTGGAAAAAGAGATTTTCTGCCTCCTCTATACTTGATATCCTTGCTAGGCCACTCCAGTTGAAAATAGAACAGCAGTTTACTAAATGAAAGTATGTGTATCTAATTATGTGCATAAGTGACAGGCCAAGATTTCAACATCTGGCACTTTTTTTGAATACCTGCCTCCAGACTTGCCAATTGGGAGAAGCATGTTGGGCACCATTATTGAAAAGAAAACAATGCTCTTAGGGCTAAAATGACAGGTGGCTGAGAAGAGACAGGGCTCTCTTCCTGTTCTCTTGAGTCTCCAGGGAAGAAAGCTTCATTTTTGTATTTTGCATTCTTTATTGTGTTTTAATGTTTTTAGGAGAGAAAAGCACTGTGTGATGTAATGTAAAGCACTGAGTTGGAATTGGAGTGATCAGAGTCAAATACTCTCTTTGCTGTTTAGTACCTGTGTGGCAAGTCCAGGGTCTCTCTGGTCCTTGGTTTCCTCCTACATAAAATGAGAAGGTTGGAACAGATGGTCTCCAAATTTACTTCCAGCCTAGGTTAAAGATTCTATGTCTTCTTGAAAATACCACTTGATATTGTATATGAAGGAAAAGCTTGTGGAAGATTCAATGGAGTTTCTGGGAAGGGGCCACTTTTCAATTAAAAAACCCTTAGTCCTTAGAGAGATTTACTTATCATTTGGCATGGTTTATTAAAGGAATCATGAACTCCCAGTGTAGGAGAGATTTTAAAAGACTGTTAAGTGACCCAGAGTTGTCCAGTGGAAATTCCACTACTTTTACATTTAAGGGACCTGGTGATAGAATCCTAATAAAGCTGCCCCCAGCCCCAATATTCTATCTTCATTATGTGCCCAGCCCCACTGAACAGCAGCCCCACTGTACCTACCTAGCCCCCCCACTAATGTCCTAACTTCTTCACATACGTCTCCCTGCTCACTAGAACAAGTGTGTTCTTGAACTCTTAGTTCTCATAGAACAGCAGCCATGTCCATGATCCCATGATGGGATTCCATCCACTGTTTCTACCTAGTCACTGCCCCCAGACCCATTGCCACAGAAACAGGTGTGTTCTTGTATTCAATCACAATCACATCATCTGTCTAAACAAAGACAGGACCACAATACCTAACTTGACCAGAGAGGACCACAATAGCTAGCCAGTTGGAAGGCAGCACAACCATAATGCTTTAACCACTGAACCATAGATAGGACCTCTCGTCCTTTACCTAATCCCTTAACAGACTCCTCCTGCCTTTTTAATATTCATAATTTCTGTTAGGTAATTGCATCTTTACCCTATAAAAATCCATCTTGCTTTCTCTGAAGTTGCTGCTTCCTCTTGGAATTTAGCCTGCTCCGTGAGAGGCATCAATCTCAATAAATGCCTATATTTGGATTAGAGATGGTCTGACTCTGAATTCTTTGAGACGGTTCCACCACAACACATCACAAAACTCCAACAGTTTTGGGGGAGTTGAGGCCCCACCTCAACAGTTTTTGGCATCTCTGGGTTTAAACTGCAACACTTGGTTTAAATGCTGCCTCTGTCAACTATTTCCTGTGTGACCTTGGAAAAGCTGCTTCCATCCGGCTGTGACCTCCTGGAAAGCAGGAACTATTTATTGCCTTTCTTTATACCCCTGGTGCTTAGCACTTTGCATAACAGCTTAGTAGATACTTTAAAAAATACTAGTGACTGATGTTGTCTCTCTGTGGCTCAGTTTCCTCTACTGTAAAAAGAAGGAATTGGACTAGATGGTTTCTAAGTTCTGTTATAGCTCCTAAATCATACATTTTCCTATAGAATGAAAACCATTCATGTGTGAATGTGTGTGTGTGTGTGAGAGAGAGACAAACAGACAGACAGACAGACAAAGAGATGGAGAGATGAAACAGAGTATTATTTAGTAATGATATTCTGGTAGCAACAGAACATTTTTCCTAATGCCAACTTGAAATATCTCTTGCTGCAGTTTGTCCCAAGTTCAGTTACTTGTGAAAACAGAAGCCTGTTAATTGTATGTGTCCCTTCATATATGGAATACCTTTCGGCCACTTTGGGCCCCCTCGACTCATTCTCCAACAATTTCATTTAGCAAGCCTCAGAAGAGAGAAACAAGCTCCTGCCACAGAGGCACTCCCACTAAAGTTTGTTTAGCATTTGTATTCTCTGTAGAGACAGTCTACCAGAGCAAATCTTTGGAATTGCCCAGATTCCAATCCTCTCTTCTACCCACTGGACAATGCTCTGAGACAGTGTGGGAGGCAACCGGAATTTCAGACAGTGTGAAAGTAGTTCATGTCCGGCTGGTGGCCTCCCGGCACCGAGCCAGAAGGAGCTCCAGGAATCAGTGTGAAGTAAAATATTAAATTGCTCTTAAGAAAATCTCAAAGAAACTATTGGACTTTACTCAGTGATAATCACACAGGACAACAGATGCTTCCGGCCTCCTTCCCAGGGCAGGGAGGAAAGAGTAACCTTGTTCTTCACTTTTGCAACTTGAAAATGAATGGAAATGGGGAAAAAGAAGACAGAATTACAACCCACAAGTTATCATACCCTCCAAACAGTTTATGCTTTTTTTCCCTCCATGTTCTATTTAGTTTAGGCTCCTCTCTTTTTCTAGGCTTTTCTCTCTGTCTCTCTGTCTCCCTCTCTCTCTGCCTCTGTCTCTCTCTCTCTGTCTCTGTCTCTCTCTCTCTGTCTCCCCCTCCCTCCCTTTCTCTCCCTCTCTCCCCTCCTTTACTTCCCCTTCTTTCTCCCCTTTTCCCTTTCTCCTTCCTTCCCTCCCTCCTTCCCTCCCTCCCTTCCTTCCTTCCTTTCTTCCTTCCTTCCTTCCTTCCTTCCTTCCTTCCTTCCTTCCTTCCTTCCTTCCTTCCTTCCTTCCTTCCTTCCTTCCTTTCTTCCTTCCTTTCTTCCTTCCTTCCTTTTTCTGTCTTTATAACAGAAGGAAATGACATGAGGCACGATTCAATTGTTGGATCCCCCCACAGGTTTTGGATAACATGAAGCATATGAATCTGTGGATTATCATTATATTATTTCACACTGTGGGTATTGCTCCCTATCCCTCTTTCTCTTTAGATGCTATTTCACTGGCAATATTTCAATTACTGTAGTCTTGTGATGGGATGTGAATAATAGGTTGTTTTTTTAAAAGAGGTTATCACACAGTAAAAACATATGTGTACATTCACACACACAGACACATACGACCAGAACAGATGTGGCTAATTAATACAAGGCCAGAGGGATAGGTGCAGAATCTTATTTGAGGACTTTTGCAGACTGCTAAATTAAATTAATGGTTTAGTGATAAACTGGTTCAGAGTTAATCAATTGAAGAGAACTTCAGGAAGGCTGGGCAAGCAAGCCTGCTTAGAGGGGTTTAGAGAATTCATAGCTGGAGAGCTACAGCTGTTACACATTTGTATAATAAAAGAATGGATAAGCTAATTTGGGAGCAAACTCAGTGCAAGGCCACTGTCTATTGGGATCTGGTGTGATAGCCTAGCTTGGTGTAGAAAATATTTGCTTTAAACAAAACAAAAATGAAAAAACCCGTATCGTTAAAGACAGGCTAACCTTAGAAGGTGGAGAGAAGTCTTAAGCAAAGAGTGTATTTATTGATATTTTTAGCAATTGTTTTTAGGTAAAATAGAGAGAATTCATGATGTGTTGGAGTTAGAGGAAATGGGTTCAAGTTTCACCTTTTACATTTATCACCAGTGTAACATTAGGGCTATTCACTTCTCTCTGGCTCTCAGTTTCCTCATTTGTAAGATGAATTGGATGGCCTCTGAGGCCTGTTATAGCTTATGAATTTTGAATTCATCTTTTATTCTATTACAGAACTAAGAACTACCACACTAGGGTATTTTGTGACATTTCCCTATTTGGGAATATCCGAGTCCCAGCTGTGCCTTACAAAATGTTCTAATCTTTAGTTATTTACAAAGGTGGCAAAGAAGGCCTCTGAGGATGTGTCTCCTTCATGTTTCTGGAACATTGTTGCTCATATGTTTTAGCCATAGACTGTTACCCAGGGGCTTCTCATGGTGTTAAATCAGTATTCTGGAGGACTTGGGTATGCACAATTCACATCACCTTTCCTATAATCCTTGCCCCCTGTTGGCTAAAGTTTTCAATATTAGGTCATTCAGGGATGGTTTCCTAACCAGAGGGTAGCTGACAACTCAAGCAGCCATTAGCATCTATGCCAAAAAGAGAAGGGTGGCACTGATTGTTCATTTATATTTTTGGAGCCTCAAAATGATTTGGGGGGTTTTTCTGGCTAAAAATAAATATCCCTACTCAAAATGAATCCTTCATGCTGTTTTACTCCTGGATGGTAGAACCTTGCATGGTATCTCTTGTGCCCTCTCTTTTCACTGACTCAGTGTAGAGCATCTACAGATCTAATAAAGCCTGTGGAAGAAGGTTAGCAGATTTTTAAACTCTCAAATTTTAAGTTAAAACTCAATGTCTCCATCCCGTGATTTCCTGAATGACAGAATTCCAGGGAGTCCAGTCACACACCTAGCAAGAACATGGCCTGAAGCCAAATATCTTATTAAAAGAGAAAACCTAGGGTTTACAGCTAGTCAAGAGAGGATTAAAATCCATCTCGGTGTGAAAAGAACATTCAATTCAGGAGCACCCCAAGGTCTCCAAAAGTCAGTAATACAGAGGAATAGTCAATACAGAGAGGAAATGCATGGTAGGGACAATGGGAGCAATGTGCTTGGGTCATTTAGTGAAATACATTAGTCTATCAGAATCTCAGTCTATGAACAGATTGGTCAGTTAATTTTTAACTAGGAAACAACCAGAAAAATTACTCAATTGGGAGAGTTGTTAATTAGCAAAATTGTACTTTAATTTGTACTCCTTGTGCCTGATTTAAAATTCCCATTGCCCTTCCCTCTTAGGAGCTCTTGTTGTCTTCTGGCTTCCCAGAGATTCTCATTTCAGTTCCTACCTGGGTGTGCCTTGCCAGAATAGAATCCCATGATTTGAACCTTTTGCTCTCCTTATCTCCACCAACAAGCATTGGTCCATGATTTTATGTCCCCAGGTTCTCCCTAGATAATAGCCAGTCATTCTGAAAAACTAATTCTGTTTAGATATTCATTTAAGATGTTCTAATCCCATAGGTATTTCTCATTTATGGTAAACACAATGCCAAACAGTAAATTTCTGGTGGAGGAATTTAAGACACTGTAGCAGGCTAAGGAGAAGAAGAGTTTGGAAAAATGGCAGGGCTTTTGCTACCTGGCAAATCATGATTGACCTGTCTCCCTACATGCATGCCTTGGTCTATGTCTTATTTACTTTTGTATGTCTTTTTGCTGAAAGTATATACACCTCAGGGGTGTGTGTATACACATATAGGTAAATATACATAGCCCTGTGCTAAATATACTTTCAGGTACTTGGATATGTTGATATTCATACATTATTTATGTATGTTCATATGGGCACATGTGTGCATATAAGGATATGAGCACACATTTATGTATATGTGCATATAAACACACATTCAAACATGGGTATGTGTGCACATATATTGAGGGGGAGTACAAAGACCTGTGACTTTAGCAGTGTAGGTTAGTTCATAGAGCTAAAATCGGGTGCAGGAAGATCTGAGTTCAAATATGATCTACTAGCTAAATGATCCTGGTCAAGTCACTTAACCTCTTTTAGCCTCAGTTTCCTTATTTGTAAAATGTGGTTGGTGTGAAGATTGAATAAAATAATAATTGTAATGTACCAGGCACAGTGCCTGGTACATGATAAAGCACAAAATAAATGTTGTTATAATTATTATTATTGTTATTATTATTATTACACACACTATACACACGTATGTACATATATTGTATATGTGTGTATATGTATATGTATATATACACAATACACATATACATATATATGTGTCTATGTATTTGGAAAAGTGGTAGGGCTTTTGCCATATATAGCAAATTTATATATATATATGTATTTATATATATGTATATGTATATATATGTGTGTATATATATATTTGTATATGTATATATGTGTGCATATATGTATATGTATGTGTATATGTGTGAATATATATGTATATGTGTGTATATACATATATGTTTGTGCATGTGCATATGTATATGTATTTGGGTGCAGAGGTAATGGCCTATGGTTTTAGCAGCATAGGTGGCTTAGAAAGACAAAATGCAATTAGACTCAGGAAATTCTGTGTTCAAATCCTGCCTCACACTTACAGTGCCTTTGGCCTTTGAACCTGTTTCACATGTATACAATAAAGATCATAATAGCAAATATCTTATTCGGTTATTGTAAGGATCAAAGGAAGTAATTTATTCAAAGAACTTTGCAAGCTTTAAAACACAATATAAATGCTGATGATCCACTGCTACTACTGTGGCTGTTGCTTGGGACACTGATAGACTAAGTGACTTTCCCAGAGTCACATAGCTGATATAAATTAGAAATAGAATTTAAGGTTTTCACTATTCTGAAGCCAGCTTCTTAATCACTATCCATTCATAATGTATATGGTTTGTGTATTTATAAATCAAATAAGAAAAAAATACAATTTCTAGGAAAGATTTGTCAATTATGATTTATTTAAATCTAGAAAGGAATGATAAAGTTCATTTCTCTGTGTCATATTTATTTGGAGTTCTTTCCAACCTGGCCCCAATCTATCTTGCCAAGCTCATTCCATATCATGCACTTTCACATGCCCTGTGGTTTAACCAAGCTGGATTCCTTGCCTCCTTTGTATATGGCATTGCATTTCATGTCTTGGTGACCTTACACTGTCTTTCTTCCGTACCTTGAAATGACCACTTTTGTAAAAACTGAGGTCTTTTAGAAGCCCAGGCTCCAAAAATTCTTAGTACGTGTACCAATTGCTAAACAACATCTTTGTATTCTTTCTTAAAGAGCTTTCCCTTCCAAAATGTCTTGTATCATATATATGACATATAACATATATATCATACATGCACATTTTAATTATAGATAGCTAGTTATAACTGTATATATATACATATGCAATACATAGTAACATGTGCATAAATACATGCACACACCTGTCTATGTCTATGCACGTATTATATATGCATATATAAACATTCATGCACCTGAAATATGCATTTTAAATGGGTGTATATGTGCATACACATTCGTGCATATATATATGTATATACATGTGGATTGATATTTTTTATGTGTGTATGCCCACACACACACTTTTAGTCTTCAGCTCTTAACATAATGCCTGATGACACAGTAAATGCTTGTTCATTAATTTGTTGATTCATGAACTCAATTCTTCCTAGTTACTCTGTGGTTTTAGACAGCTCACAAGCTAAAGCAAATCAAACATATCAATCAATCAAAAGACTTGATATTAAGGGTGAAAAAGTCTTTTAAGAGCCATTAGATGAAGCGAAATGAGACTAGACAGGAATTGAGGTTGGTGAGCTAAGCCATTTCTCCAGGGAATCATCTATAAATTATCAAGAAGGGAGGAAAAGGATACAGAATAAAAAAAAAATGCCGTGAATGTTGAGTTCTAGTTGAACCCTCTTGAGAAGAGAAGAAGGGGTGGGGAGGAGAAGTTTTGATTTGGCCTTGACTAGCTCTCTGTTACCTTCCAACCCATTTGAATGGAGAATGCCTTTCAACTTGGAATCAGAGTCCTGAGGATACTGAGTCTCCCATTTCCTGTTTGTATTTCTTAGCATTGTAGTCCCAAGATAGCAGCAATTCCTCTCTACCTGCAAGTGTCCTAGCACTTTCCCTGAGTGGATGGTAATGTTGTCTACATTGGGAACCAGGGATAGGGAGATGAAACTTTATTATACCAAATTTAAGTTTAAAGGGAAATTTCCACTATTGGGAGAAAAGAGCTCATAACACGTAAAGAGTTATGTCACTCCTTTGTTACCTGTGCTCATCCTTTATGTTTTTATTCACTTTTCCTTGATGTCTATATTTCCTTGAAGCTACTGTGTCTTGGATATTGGGGGCAGAATATTTTCTACCAACTACTCATATGTCACTATGTTAATACACACTCTTTTCCATAATTTACGCAAGGCCAATCGACTAAACTGATTTTTAACAGCTAGTCTTGGGTAGAAGCATACTGGTGGGCACTGAAGTGAAAAATATTAGCTAAAGCCACCCCACTGCCTTTTACCAGTATTATTAGAATGCTGATGGCAAGATGTAGTCATCCTAATTCTAGGCATTTTTTTCAGGTTGAGAGTGGAGAGGAGAATGCCTCAGAGTTCACATGGATGCTTCTGTTGTTGGTCAGTTGTGTCTGATTCTTTGTGACCCCATTTGGGTTTTTCTCGGCAAATATATTGAAAAGGTTTGGCATTTCCTTCTCCAGCTCATTTTGTAGATGAAGAGATTGAGGCAAACAGGATAAAAGTCTGAGGTCAGATTTGAACTCAGGAAGAGTCTTCTTGATTCCAGACCTGGCGCTTAATGCACTATAGTGCCACCTAGTGTTCCTGTGGGTTACGCTAGGATGAACAAGGCCAAATTCTCTTATAGTACTGGTCTCCTCCAGCAGTTTGCCCTTTTTTTATATCATCTCCTTGCTTTCTCTCATATTCCTCTTCTTATTCATCAGTCCCAATTCTGTTGCTTACACACGTGCTCACCTAACTCTCATTCTTTTTTTTTTTTTTTTTTTAAATTTATTTTTTATTTACTCATTTACTTTTAATTTACAA
>JAQQSV010004519.1:0-14808 GCA_028646515.1 Pseudochirops corinnae | reverse complement strand
TAATTCAACCAAGATATTACCCTTATCAAAGAGAATTATTTTCATGTGTTTCCTTATTTGTCTTTCTTTGTTTCCCAAAGGAATGCATTTATTATTTATTTATGAGAAACATTTCTGCAGATAACATCTTTAAACATACATTTGACTGTTCATTTTTCCCTACTCCACTCACTTATTTTTCTTTCTATGAGTTGGAGTTTATATTTCCCACAGTAAAGCAAAGCACTTATTTGTGTAAGAATATTACATTTAAGAATGACTGTGCTATTTACAGAACATATGTTTTCTTGAAATGTTACTATATCTTTATAAAAATGTTACATTAATTTATAAAGAAAATGTGCGAATGTCTCAAACAAACCCAAAACATGTTCCTGAAATTCTGGTTATTCACTTCATAGGTTATTTTATATGAAGCAGTGGTGACATTTGTAAACCAGCTGTAGTGATAACAGGTGCACATACCCCCTAGATATCCCAAGGATATATTCCTTCTAAGTGGTAGTCTAATCACCCAAGCTCCAGAGCAGACTAAATTTAAATCAGATGTTAATTGCCTCTAGAGTTTAGCTGATCTCTGCATTCAATTATTTTTCAGAAAGTCAAGTGGAAAGATGATCTTTGACATTCAGTATAAGAAGAATTAAAGAAGTTTACCATATACATGAAAGTGCATATTTATACATATATATACATACATGTATATATGTGAGTATAGATAGACATAGTTATACACACACATTTTTTCTCTTTCTCATCTATTAACCTATTTCTCCTTAATGAAAACATCCTTATAATTCCTCTTCAGTTCCTTCAACTGATTGTGCTCAATTCATTCCTTCACCCAGAATATTCTGTATCTCTCTCTCTCTCTGCCCTGATCTATTACTTTCAGAATTCTAGTTATCCTTTTAATACCAAGTCAATGGGAAAATTCTTTAAGAAGTCTTCTATTATGATCACAACCAGAAGAGATTTTGTTCTCTTCAGAATATCTAAAGCACTGTGTTTACTCTGTTTATACAGATGAAGGTATGGTGAAGATCTATTTTCAAGGGTTTCTGAGTCCAGGTATTTAGATTCAAAACCTAGTTCCATTGCTTTCACCTCTGTGACTTTTAGCCAGTCTTTAATTCTTGTCTTTCATTTCTTTATCTATAAAATGTGAGGTTGGAGTAGATGACCTCAATTTCCCCTTACAAATACACATACTATATACTTTTACACATTACCTCTTGTTTCCTTCTAGTGCTACATAACATGATGTCATATAACCCTTGTTACAAATTGACTCCTGTTGGATTCCTTTTCAATGAAAATGTCTTGTCTTTCCTGCTAAACTGTAAACTTGCCAAGAGAAGAGGTGGTCATAAATGTTTGTTATCTCCAATAATAACCTAGGACAGCATCAGTAGGTGCCATAGAAATACCTATTAATTAAATAAAACAATTAATGGATGAATGACTGTTAAATACTACATATAGGCCTCTGCAGTAATCTTGATCTTTATCTTGCAACTGAAGCCAGATGACTCTAGAGAAGAAAGTGAAGTTTCTGATTTTGTACAGCCCTCCCTCATTTAAATCCAGTTCACTTGCATGTCATGGCATCACCTCCCTGTTGTCAGCATTCTCTTTGAGAACAAAGGACAAAGAATAACAGAATAGGCACTTGCTACATGTTTTCAACTGAATCTTCTGAATTGGAAAGGCCAAACCACCTTTTTCATATAATTTTACCTAATGATACATAATAAGATTGCTTAGAGACTCATTTAGAGATGTTCAATTTGGATATTCAATCATTTAAAAAATGAAAATCATTAATGACAATGTAATGTTCTGTTGTACCAACTTACCTGAAAGCCTAGTAGTTGGTATGTTCCTAAAAGTCTGGAATTTATACTATCTTATTTTTGAGTAAATATCCAGTGCCAAGTAGCTTCTCAGTAAATATGATTATATATGAAGTATGATATGCAAAATAATGCATTTAGTTTCAACTGCTTGTAAAATATTCAGATTTTAAAAATTTTATCTCTGTAACTTTGAAAAGTAGAGAAATGAAATAAAATACTACAGAATCTACAGTTGATGGAGCATAGATTTACATCTGGAAGAGACCTCAGAAGTCATCTAGTCCAAGCATGTCATTTTACATTTTCTTTCTCTCCTTCACTCCCTCCCTCTCTTCCTTTTTTAAAAATTAATTAATTAATTTTCTTGTTTACATCACTCATTTCCACGAGATTTTGAATTACAAATTTTCTCCCCATCTTTCTCCTACCCACCACCCCAAAACAGCAATCCCACTGTATAACTCCTCCCCCAATCTGCTCTCTCCTATGTTCTCCCCCATCGCCTCTCTGACTTTCCGGTAGAGCAGGATCCTCCCATTTTTCTTTCTGTCCATCCTTCTGTCCTTTTTCCTTCTTCCCTCCCTTCCCTCTGTTGCCTTCTCTACTCTCTCTCTCTCCCTCTCTGTCTCTCTCTCTCTCTCTCTCTGTCTCTGTCTCTCTCTCTCTCTTCCCTTCTATTCCTCCTTCCCTCTCTACTAGAGTGGTCTAGTAGATGTTTGCATAGATGTTCCCTAATCATTACAATATCAGTCAAATTTAATTATTTATTCTTAACATTATCTTTTTTTTTATTATTTTGAGTTCCAAATAATCTCCCTCAATGTTTTGTTGATGTTGGGCAAGTTTTCATCCATATCACACTCTTTGTGACCCCCTTTTGGGTTTTCTTGGCAGAAATGCTAGAGTTCTTTGACATTGCGTTTTCCAGTTTGTTTTACATGTGAGGAAACTGAAACAAACAGGGTTTAGTGACTTGCCTAGGGTCACATAGCTTGTAAGTGTCTGAGGCCAGATTTGAACTTGAAAAGATGAATCCTGGGGCAGCTAGGTGGAGCAGTGAATAGAGTACTGTCCCTGGAGTCAGGAGGACCTGAGTTCAAATCCACCCTCAGACATTTAACAATTACTAGCCATGTGATGTTGGACAAGTCACTTAAGCCAAATTGCCCAGCCTTCCCCCTTCAAAAAGAAAAACAAGAAAAAGAAAAAGAAAAGAAAAAGAAAGAAAAAGAAAGAAAAGATTAGAAAGGTGAGTTTGTCTGACTCCAGATTCAGCATTCTATCTATTGTGCCACTTAGCTGTGCCTCCATGCTCCTCTACAACTCATTGAGAAGGCAAGCACTGTGATATCAATAATAAGTGTGAAGTAATGCAAATTACATATCTGTATTAGCCATGTAGCCAAAAAGAAATAAAAAACCACAACAGGAAAAAGCAAGAAAAATAAAGTGAACAAAATATGCTTCAATTGGCATTGAGAGTTCATCAGTTCTATCACTGGAGGTGTATAGCATTTTTCACCATGGCTCCTTTGGAATTTTGTTGAATCCTTGTATTGATTGGGGTAGCTATATCTTTCATAGTTGATCATCATTGCAATGTTGCTGTTACTATGTACATTATTTTCCTAGTTCTGCTAACTTCTATTTTCTTTAGTTCATTTAAGTCTTCAGTTTTTTTTTAATCTTCCTACTTCTCATTTCATATAGTACAATAGTATTCCATCACAATCATATATCCCAACTTGTTTTGTTAATCTCCAGTTGATGGACATCCTATCAATTCCCTAATCTTTGCTTTGTCAAAGAGAGCTGATAATTTTTTTTGTATGAAAAGGTCCTTTTCCTTTCACTTTCATAAAGTCATTGGGTTACAAATCTAGAAGTCATATTGCTGAGTTAAAGGATATGCACAGTTTCATAGCCCTTTGGGCCTATTCCAAATTGTCTTACAAAATAGTTGGACAGGTTCTCATGTCAAATTTCCGTGATCAATTTATGTTATTTCCCAAAATCTCTTCTCATTTTGTCTTATGTCTAAGTGAACTCACCCAGTATCATATTTCTTGCTCTCTCCAAATGCTCTCCTCCAAATTTTCTGTGTTTTTTCACATTGATAAGTGTTTTAATATGATAATATTAAGTATATGTTAATACAGTAAATCAATATATTTCATCACAACCCCCCCCCAACAGAATGTAATCTTTGTGAAGATAAATTGACAAAATTCATTATATAAAGATAAAATTATTTATATTTGTATTCCTGGGGCCTAGTGAAATGCTTGGCACATAGTAAGCACTTAATAAATGTTTGTTGATTAATTTATTATTATGTAATGCTTCTTTTGTTTTTCTTTATCTATTCAATAATGTTGCAAAACTGAGAGGATAGCACAGTTAGAATCCAAGAAGACCTAGATGGTTTAGAATACCAGCTTAAATTAAGATAGAATATATATATATATATATATATATATATATATATATATATATATTAGCATCATAAGATGTATGGGAGGAATAATTAGCTATTTGAATATCTAAAAATAATGACTGGGGGCTTATGTGGATTTCAGGCTAATACGTAGCACTGTTATGCTATCTACTACTTTTCCCTCAGGACCCCTGGGCCTTGCCATCCAAAATATCACTGAATCTTATGTATTATTCCACCTTTCCATTTGTGTTACAACTAAATCATCTTGCATATGTTTTCCTCAATTAGAACTTAGAGGGACTTTTTTCCCTTTTCTACTTGTATCCCCACATTCACATTTTGTTCAATGCCTAGTTTGTGCTTAATGAATGCTTTTTCATTTCATTCATTCCATTCATTAATTTATATTAACAAAACCTCATTATTTGTCATCTGTTAGTCACCATTTATCATTTCCCTTAATATTAGCATTATAAGTGGTCATTGGGGTAGTTAGTTGGCACAGTAGATAGAGTAAGAGGACTGCAGTCAGAAAGATATACCTTCCTGGGTTCAAATCTGACCTCAGAGACTAACAAACTTGTGTGATGATGGGCATGTCATTTTATCCTGTTTTACTCAGTTTTCTTATCTGTAAAATGAGCTGGAGAAGACAATAGCAAACCACTCCAATATCTTTGCCAAGGAAGCTCCAAAATGGGGTCATGAAGGATCAAACATGAATGAATACAACTGAACGATAAGTTTACATAGTAAATTGTATTTAAAGATTCCTTTTAATACCTCATAATCATATGTAGTTTACCCTTCATACCTGAAGGTTATCCCAGGAAAATCACATCCTGAAATACCAGAGAGAATTGGAGGAATTAGATGTATTTCTCAAGAGATATTGCATATTGTAATGGAAAGAATGACAGTTTAGATTCATTTAGCCTGAGCTCAAATTCTGGTTTCACCACTGACTACTTCTGTGGTTTGGGGGAACTTACTACAGTTTCTAAGTTTCCTTATGATCCAGTGCCCAGAATGTCAGCTGTCCATGATCAGAACTGGCAAACCAAGATAGGTTAAAGTCCTCTGTTTCATCGAATATCCATTTTTCTCCTGAAGGATTATGCTCATTGCTGTAGAACAGTTGATTCTTGATTTTAGTCTTAGGTTTGTTGCCCTCTGAAATAACATATTCCAAGTCCTCTGATCCTTTAGCATAGAAATTGCTAAATCTTGTGTTATCTTGACTGTAGCTCAATGATATTTGAATAGTTTCTTTTTTGCTGCTTACATTTTGTCCTTGACCCCATAACTCTGAAATCTGGCTGTAATGGTCCTAAGAGTTTTCATTTGGGGATCTCTTTCAAGAATTAAATGATGAATTCTTTCTATTTCTATTTTACCCCCTGGTTCTAGAATATCAGGGTAGTTTTCCTTGATAATTTCCTCAAAGATGATTTCTATGCTCTTTTTTGATCATAGCTTTCAAGTTATCTAATAATTTTTAATAAAGTTATCTCTCCTAGACCTATTTTCCAGATCAGTTGTATTTTTCAATGAGATATATGACAATTTCTTCTATTTTTTCACCCTTTTGATTATGTTTTATTGTGTCTTGATATCTTACAAAGTCATTAGTTTCCACGTGCTCATTCTACTTTTTAAGGAGTTATTTTCTTCAGTTAGCTTTTGTACCTTTTCTATTTGGTGAATTCTACTTTGTAAGGAGTTCTTTTCTTTGGTGAATTTTTGTACATCTTTTTTCATTTGGCCTATTCCACTTTTCAAAACATTCTTCTCTTCATTGGCTTTCTCCACAGCTTCTACTATCTGGCCTATTCTGGTTTTTATGGTGTTGTTTTCTTCTGTATGTTTTACTTCACTTACCAAACTATTGACTTTTTTTCTTGCATCATTCTCATTTCTCTTTCCAATTTTTCTTCTATCACTCTTTCTTAATTTTTAAATTAATTTTAAGTTCTTCCATGGCCTGAGGTCAATTTTTTGAGACTTTGGATGTAGGACATTTGACTTTGTTGTTTTCTTCCGAGTGTATATTTTAATCTTCCCTGTCACCATAATAATTTTTCTATAGTCAGGATATTTTTCTTTTGTTTGCTAATTTTTCAAAACATTTTCTTGACTCAACTGTATGCTTATATGTGGTTATAATTCATTGTTGCTGGAATTATGAATTGATCCAACTCTTTTGGAAAGCAGTATGGAATTTTGTCAAAACTGCTATTAAACTTTCTATACTTTTGGAACCAGCAATACCACTGCTTGGTCTATTTCTGGAGATAATTAGGGGAAAAAAAACAAAAAGGAACTGCATGTTCTAAAATGTTTATAGAATCTCTTTCTTTGCTGGCAAAGAACTGGCCATTGCAGAGATACTCATCAGTTGGGGAATGGCTGAACAAGTTGTGGTGTATGATTGTGATGGAATATTACTGTGCTATAAGAAATAATGAGCTCATTGCTTTTAGAATAACATGGAAAGACTTTCATGAAATAATGAAGAATGAAATGAATAAAATCAATTATTAATATTATAAATATCCAAATTATCTATAAAGAGGCATATGAAGAAAGATGATATTTGTGTCTAATGGCAGACACCTCTAGGGTGGGGCTTGGGGGAGGAAAAAAAAGAAATAAAGTACATGATAATTTTGTAGTCTATTTGAAAGGAGTAGCAGATCTAATACATATGAGATAGTACTTTCAGAGTTATTTTAATTTCCATTTCTCTAATCAATAGTGAATCTATTTTCAGAGCTACTTATAGGGAACTGTAAGTTTTAGTTTTCCAAAGTGGTATGATCTAAGAAGAGCTAAATTTACTACTCTCCTGACTTGTGCTCTAGTCTGTGAGTGACTTTTTTCAGTCCTGGAACTGGGACAAGGGTCCTTGCTCCACTATAGCCCTAAGCTGTGGTATAATAGTACTCCTCCTCACCCCAGGGACTTCCACCCAGGACTGTGACCCAGGTCTGAGTATGGGTAAAGTAACAGAGCCCTGCTTCAGTGCCAGCAAAGAAACCCCTATAATCTCTTTCTGACCAGTTGTTCAACACCATTACCATCATTGGGCTAAGAACTCCAGAAGCAGCTTCTGCTGCTGCTGATTCAGTAACTCTCAAGGCCTGTCCTGGTTTGCTGTGACCAGAGCAGTGCTAGACAGTGCTGTACTCTCACCCAGGTGTGACAGACCTTTCCTGCTGTTCTTCAAAGTTGTCTTTGGATTCTGTGAGCTGAAAGATCTGGAACCCTCCTCTGTTGCCTCTGATTTGTTTGGCCCAGGCCTATTCCTGGTTTTCTGGGGCCAGGTCTGTGCTGCCACAAGTCTGTGCTCAATTGCCTTCGTCTCTCACCCTGGTCAAACAGACCATTCCTGTCATCCTTCTAAGTTGTCTTGGGCTGAAAAATTGTTTCACTTCATCTTTTTGTGTGTTCTACTGCTCTAGTCTTTTTTTAGAGTAATTATTTAATTTAATTTTTTGAGGAGTTTGGGGGAGAACTTGGGTGAGTCCCTGCCTTTACTCTGCCTTCTTGGCTCTGTCTCTCTCCCCCTCCCCACCCCAAACTTCCCCTTCCTGGGTTTTCATTTAACAGCATTTCATGTTGTTTACTTTTTACTGTTGAATATTAAAAATAAAAGTTTCAGTATTTAAATTGGCTTGCACAATTCCCATTCCTTCCAAGAGAAGCGACTATTGGAGATTGTTTTCTCATTCCCTGAGGTATAAAAATTAAATATTCAAAGAAGGCAGTAGACTGAAAGTGGCATAATTCAAGGTAAAAAGAGAACATTTCCTTCTATTATGAATTTCCACCTAGTCAAATTCAAAGCTCCCATTTACAATGAACCACATGAAAAAGATCAGTATATCTCATTGTGAACAACAGATCTGAATTGTAATTGTGCAAATAGGTATGTGCTAAACAGAGAAGAAGCTACTTTTATTGCTTTTTTTGGAGTGGGGGGACTTGAAAGTATCTAGACCTTTTATTTCAAAACTATAACAAGTTCTCATTTGGAAATTACTTGGAACAATGCAGAGTGTTGATTCATCCATGATTTATAATGTTAGAGAGTTACTAGAGCTTAAATGAGGAAAATGTGGTCAGATCTAATATGTGTCATAGATAAGATTTGAACCCAGGTCCTTCTGACTCTAAGGTTGGTCCTGTACCCACTGAACTTCACCAGCTTGCTTCTTACTACTACTTATAATACACAGTTAAATTTCAGTTTACATATATAAAATTCATTGCGGAAGAGTCCATTTTAAAATATATCCAGTTACCAGGAGCTCTATTTTCAAGTTTTCATTCTCTATTACAAAATAAAGGTCTTAGAAGGATTTTTTCTCCCTTTTTTATTTGCTTAAACATATAGGTTCTGAATAAAAAGAGCTCAAATGTAATCGAAGACTAGAAATATCACACTTTTTCCCCCCTTTAAACTCTCGTATCATAAAACAGGAAAACCAATTTAAAATAGATTTAGAAAATAAAAAGTTGCTCTTTGCCTAGTTTAATCCCAGAGAATTTTATATCAGAACAATAAATCCCTGAAAGTGTAGGCTCACAATAGAACCTTGTTAAATATTTAATCATAAGAACTAGGACCATAACCATAAGCAGCTTTCCTTAGTCTTATTTATTTCAACAGGAGCTTTTATTCTTTTATGGAATAAAGTAAATGATGATACACTATCACTCATATACACACATATGTACTTAAAAATGCCTCTCCCCCTGTGTTAGGTTATACAGAACTGGGCTATCTCTTGTAATAGTTCATTTCAATTGATGGCAATATAAAGAGCTTTTTCCTCAGGGAGAAAGATAGACATTCTACGAAGTAGGCAACAGAATGGTAAAAGAATTGCCCTGTGGCTTTTGGTAAGACTGTTCAAAAATATAAATCATACATGCTAGAGTAATGGATAGGTACAGCCCATTTTGCACAATATACAGCAAATCCAAGTCAGTCACTCAAAAATTTATCTGTATAATTGTGTAAATGACAATTGAAAGAAAAGTCACTTCAATTTTCAAAATAGTATTTTATTTTTTCCACACTTACATGTGAAGAAAATTTTTAGTATTCATTTTGACAAAATTTTGAGTTCCAGATTTTTCTTTCTCCCTCCCTTCCATTGCCCCTCCTGAAAATTGTAGGTAGTTTGATATAGATTATACATGGGTTATCACGAAAAAAAAATTATTTTGCTCACATTTGTGAAAAAATAAGAGATCAAAATAAAAACATGAGGAAGAATAAAATAAGTGAAAAACTGCTTCAATTTGCATTGAATCTATCAATTTATTTGGATATGGATAGTATTTTCCTCCATGACCCCTCTGTACTTGTCTTAGATCATTGTGTTGCTGAGAAGAGATGAACCATTAATAACTGATCATCACACAATGTTGCTGATTTTGTATGCAATTTCTTTTGTTCTGATCATTTCACTTTGCATCAATTTGTATAAGTTTTTCCAGTTGATGTTATTGAAAATTCATTGCACAATAGTTTTCTATTACTTTCATATGCCACAACTTGTTCATCCAGTCCTCAAATGATGGACATCTGCTCAGTTTACAATATTATACCACCACAAAAAGGGCTGCTGTAAACATTTTTGCACATGAAGATCCATTCCCCTTTTAAGGATCTTTTTGGGATATATACCTAGTAAATGGTATTACTATATACAAGAGTATGCACAGTTTGATTATCTTTTGGACATAGTGCCACATTCCTCTCCATAATAATTGGATCAGCTCATAACTTCACTAATAGTGCATTAGTGTCCCAGTTTTCCTATATCCTTTCCTATATTTATCATTTTCCTTTTTTATCATATTAATCAATGTTACTGCTATGAGATTGTATCTCTGAGTTGTTTTAATTTACATTTCTCTAATCAAAAATTATTTGGGGCACTTCTCCTTATGCCTAAAGATACCTTTGATTGCTTCATCTGAAAACTGCCTATTCGAAATTTCCTTTGAACATTTATCAATTGGGAAATGTATTGTATTCTTATAAATTTCACTCAGTTCTCTTTTTCTTTGAGAAACATGAGCTTTATTAGAAACATTGGCTGTAAAGATTGTTTTCTAGTTTTCTCTTTTCCTTCAAATCTTCGTTGAATTGATTTTGTTTGCACAAAAGCTTTTTGGTTTCATATGATCAAAATTCTCTACTCTATATGTCATAGTGCTTTCTACCACCTGTTTGGTCATGAATCCTTCCCCTCCCCATAGATCTGAAAGGTAGACTATTCCTTGTTCCTCTACTTTATTTAAGGTGTCACCCTTTATGTGAACAAACTTATTTGTGAACTTTTTTCTAAAAAGCCAACTGTTTCCCTGTGGACTGATTGCCCAAGTATCTACATCTTCAGGAGCTGACCACACCAAGTCACAAAATCCTTCTTTGTGAGGAATTTCCTGATTCCTTTTGGTGGTTCAAATTTGATCCAGTATTTTGATGTGTAAAGAGAGACTACCATGGATGCATAAAATCTGCTTGTTTATTAAAGCTGCTACTCTGAGCATATCAAAGACTTTGGTACAGTCTCTGTAAATATTAGCATTCCCATATTTGGTTTGGCACTAATCATAAAATCCCTAAGCCTGTGTTATCTGTCTGGTATCATGATTTACTCATAAGATTGTAACACAATCAGCCTATTTAGCCTTTAGTGCACGAAGGTAAGTGAAGGACTCCAAACTGTACTACCCTCTGTCTACAAAATTGCTGATAAATATGTAGTTTGTATCTGGAACTTGACCTCCAGGTCTGAAGAGTTAACAAAGATCATAGAACTGTCCATGTATGTATCCACATATTGTGACTGATGTAGATACTGTAAAGCATTTGACTCGTCCAACAGGAGGTCACAAATATAGTCACATAATCACTTCAAGTACTTTATCCATCAGATACTTGCAGAACCATATGATCTCCACATATTTGTCCAAGTCCAGGGGCACCATTTTAGGAATAACAACCCATAGCAGTGGCAGTGGTGCCAGAGAAGGCCAAAGCTGGAACTCTATACCAGTGTCACCCTTCCTGTCTAAATCCTGCACTCATTTTCACCTTTTCTTGGTACATGTTGTGAGATGTTGGTCTCTACCTAGTTTGTATCCCATTGTTTTCCAATTTCCCAGCAGTTTTGTAAAATAGTGAATTCTTATCTCAAAAACCATGGTATTTTAAACACTAGGCTTATGAAACACAAGGTTATGATGGTCATTGACTATGATGTCTTGTGTACTTAATCTATTCCTCTGATCCACTGTTCTGTTTCTTTACCAGTGCCAGATATTTTGATGATTAATTCTTTATAATACAGTGTGAGATCTGGTATTGCTAGTCTACCTTCCTTTGTATTTTTTTTTATTAATTCCCTAGATATTCTTGACCTTTTGTTATTTCAGATGAATTTTGTTATTATTTTTTTCTCTCTCTATCAAGTAATTTTTTGTGTAGTTTGATTGCTGTGGTGCTGAATAAGTAAATTAGTTTAGGCAGGATTGTTCTTTTTTATTGTGTTTGCTCAGCCTACTCATGAGCAATTGATATTTTCCCAATTGTTTAGATCTGATGTTATTTGTGTGAAAAGAATTTTGTAATTGTTTTCATATAGTTCCTGGGTTTGTCTTTCTTGGCAGGTAGACTTCTAAGTATTTTACATTGTTTAAAGTTACTTTTAATGAAATTTTTCTTCCTATCTCTTGCTGCCTGGCATTATTGGTCATATTAAGAAATGTTGATGATTTTTGTTGTTTAACTTTATATCTAGCAACTTTACTAAAGTTGTTAATTGTTTCAAGTAGCTTTTTTTTAGTTGATCCTTTAGAATTCTCTAAATATACTATCATATCATCTGCAAATAGTTTTTCTCCCTCACTGCTTATTCTAATTCCTTCAATTTCTTTTTCTTCTCTTATTGCTATAGCTAACATTTTCAGTACAATATTGAATAATAGTGGTGATAATGGGCATCCTTGCTTCATTCCAGATCTTACTGGGAAGGCTTCTAGTTTATGCCCATTACAGATAAATACTTGCTGATGGTTTTAGATAGATACTGTTTATTGTTTTAATGAATGCCTCCTTTATTCCTATACCCTCTAGTGTTTTTCAGTATGAATGGGTGCTATACTTTGTCAAAAGCTTTTTCATCCTCTATTGAGATAACCATATAATTTCTGTTAGTTTTTTTCGATATGGTCAATTATGCTGATAGCTTTCTTAATATTGAGCAAGCCCTGCATTCTTAGCATAGATCTCAGTGGTCGTAGTTTATGATTGTTGTGATATACTGCTATAATTGTCTTGCTAGTATTTTCTTCCAAAGTTTTGCATTGATATTCATTAGGGAAATTGGTCTATAATTTTCTTTCTCTTTTAGTTCTTTGTGGCTTAGGTAACAGCACCATATTGATGTCACAAAAATGGTAAGATTCCTTTGCCTATTTTTCCAAATAATTTATATAGTATTGGAATTAATTATTCTTTAAATGTTTGGTAGAATTCACTTGTGAATCCATATAGCCCTGGGGTTTTTTCCTAGGGTGTTCATTAATGGCTTGTTCAATTTCTTTTCTAAAATGTGGTTATTTAGGCATTCTATTTCATGATCTATTAATCTAGGTAATTTATATATTTAAAATGTTGATCAATTTTGGTCAGATTGTCACATTTATTGGCATATAATTGGGCCAAATATTTCCAAATTATTGCTTTAATTTCTTCTTCATGGGTGGTGATTTTTATCCTTTTCTTTTTTGATAATGGATATTGGCTTTCTTCTATCTTTTTTAAAAAAATAACTCTTTTAGGTTTTTTCATAAAACCAAATCCTAGATTTATTTATTAGCTCAATAGTTGCTTCTTCTCCTCCACCTCCATTTCAGTCTTATTGATCTCACCTTTTCTTTTCAGGATTTCCAATTTGGTGTTCAATAGAGGATTTTTAATTTGTTCTTTTTTTCTATTTTTTAGTTGCATACCCAATTCATTAATCTTTTCTTTTTTCATTTAGTTGTTTTAAGAGTTTAGTGAAATAAATTTTCCGCTAACTATTGCTTTGTTTGCATCCCATACGTTTTGGTTTGCTGTCTCAGAATTGTCATTCTCTTTAATGAAATTATTGAGAGCTTCTACGATTTGTTCTGTGATTGACTTATTTTGGGGATTAGATTATTTTGCTTCTAATTAATTTTTAATCTATACTTCCATTGCCCTTTGCTGAATGTCATTTTTATTGCATTATGATACAAAAATTATTCATTTTATATTTTTGCCTTCTTACATTTGATTTTGAAGTTTTATGTCCAATTATATGGTCAATTTTTGTGTAGATGACATGTGCTACTGAGAAAAAAAGTATTTTTTTATATTCCCATTTAATTTTTTCCAGAGGTTTCTCACATCTAACTTTTTTTTTATTATTCTATTTACCTCTTTTCTTACTTTTTAAACTTGGATTTATTGAGCTCTATAAGGGGACAGTTGAGGTTTCCCACTAATATAGTTTTACTGTCTATTTCTTTTTTTAACTCACTTAACTTCTCCTTTAAGAATTTGGATTTTAGAATGTTGAAAAAAAAATTGGATGCTATACCACTTGATGCATGTATATTTAGTATTTCTTTTATTACATTTTCTATGGCAGAGCTTCCTAAATGTTTTTTCACCCCTGAACCCTTCAGGACTTCTTAAACTGCAGGTCAGACTGAATGGGGTTTCAACTCACAGTTTCAGAAGTTCCAGTCTATGGTACCTTTTAGCAAGATGTAGTTTCCTTCCTTATCTCTTTTTAATTATGTCTCTGTTTTTGCTTTTACTTTGTCTGATATCAAGATTTCTACTGCTGCTTTTTTTTTTTAACTTCAGCTGAAGCATAATAGATTCTGCTCCCTCCTTACCTTTGCTCTGTATGTATCTTTATGCTTCAGGTATGTTTCCTGTAAACATATTGTGTGATTTTGGTTTTTGACACACTCTGCTATCCACTTACACTTTATGAGAGAGTTCATCCCATTCAATTTCACAGTTATGATTATTACCTGTGTATTTCCCTCCATCCTATTCTTCCTCCTTTTTGTTCTTTCTCTCCTTTCACCCTTTCCCTCTTCACCACTGTTTTGCTTATGTTTAGCACCTTCCATGATCTGCTTTCCCTTCTGTCAGTCCCCACATCCTCTGTACTTGATCTCTTCTCTCCTACTGCAATATCGGGTAAGAAATATTTCTGTATTCAATGAAGTGTGTATATTTTTCCCTCTTAGTGAATGTATGTGCATGTATAAACATATTTAATTTCTTGTTTAGGTTTGATAGCATCAAAATAAAGGGTAATTTTTCCAAAATAGAGAGTAAGAGAATTTATATGATGACTAAAGGCTTAATAGATAACCAAATAGATTCAAAACCAGAAAGCATAACAACTATTTATCTTTCACTGAGTAGAGACTAGA
>JAQQSV010004518.1:10000-14808 GCA_028646515.1 Pseudochirops corinnae | reverse complement strand
TCATAAGCAATTTACTTATTCAATCAATAAAAATGTACTGAGTGCCTACTCAAAAATACTTGTTGAATTGAAGTAAAAGTACTATAGGATGTATATATTATATTTACAACCATCTAGCCTTGAACCCTCCAAGTGAGAAAAAAAATAATTTTGTTTCGTGAATAATATTGTGTGAAAGTGACATCTAATAACAGAGAAGTAAGGACATTTTGAATGAGAAGAATTTATTGTCTGATATTGGTTAGTCAAAGTGAATTCTCAAACAAGCTTCACCATAATATCTCCCATTTAATTCCTCTTGAGATTAGATCTCTCACATGATGGTCAGATATCGCCTCTCATGAATGATGGAGTCATCCAAGCAGAAGGCTATTAGGAACAAGGTTCGTTATTAACCTCACCTGTGTCCTATATTCTGAAATAGATCTGTTAACAGATTCATTCTGAGTCAAACGCTATTTAGGTGAGAGTCAAACTTCATTCAAAGACTTGTGAGCTCAGTCTGTGTTCCAGGAATTGTCCCTATGGGTACTTTTGATTTTGATTCTTCAGAAACAAGACCAAACTTTCTGGTAGGTTTTACTTTGAGAGGTAGTAATAAAATTAATAAGTCAGTTTTATCATTATATCAGATCACTTCAGCTTCCTCAAGAATCTACCATAGCTCCCTAATTCCCTGCCATAGCTTCCCCCTCTAATATATCAAGTGCAAATTTCTCACTTCCTCCACAATATGAATCACCATAGGTAGCCAGGATATCTGGCATTCCTCCATAACATATACTCTCTACTTCAGGTGGTTCTGCATCCTCCTTATTATTCCTGAAAAGTATGTTGATGCCTCCATGTCTTTTTAAATCATAACTATCATCCTTTGTTCTAATATTCCATGTTCTATGTTCAAAAGTACCTCCTGGTTCTAAAATTCTGGAGTCTAAAGTCACACCCAACTCTGACATTCGATATTATGAGGTACTATTAGTACTAACATTCTATGTTCAATGTCTTTTTTAGCTCAGGAATTCTTCGCTCTCTAAAAAAAAAAGCCCATCTAATTCTTCCTAGTAAATTGCTCTGGAATGTAACAAGGAGAAATTGGTCATATTCTTTCCCTTTTTCCAGAATAAGCAGTGTAAGTTCTCCTTTAGAATAGAATAATAACAAACTCTGACTCTAAAATATGGGCTCTATAAAGGATATTTCTAATACCTCCCAGACATTAAGGGTTGGGAGTCACAGATATTTTCCAGTGTCCTTGAGGTCTCTCTTCCCTTGCCTTTGAAAAACTTTCTATTACACCTTCAATGCCATTTAAAATATTTTAACTCAATTTTTTATATTTAACAAATGTTATATCAACCATTAATATGTTTTGTCTCTCTTACTTCCCCCTGCCCATTGAAGGAAGGAAGGAAGAAAGGAAGGGAGAGGGGAAGAAAGAAAAAGAAATAGAAACCCCTTATATTATGTAAGTATAGTCAAGAAAAACAGATTTCCACATGGGGCACATCCAAAAATTCATTCCTCATTCTACATATAAGTCTATCATCTCCTTGTCATGAAATGGGCAGTGTTCTTCATCAGCCCTCTGGAATCATGGCTGGTCATTTCATTAGTTAGAGTTAATAAATCTTTCAGAATGGTTCATTTTTACAATACTGTTGTAATAATTGTTCTCCTAGTTCTGCTCACTTTACTCTGCATCAGTCCATACAAGTCTTCCCAGGTTTCTCTAAAACTGTATCTTACTGTAATGTCAAATATGAGCAGCTCTCCAGAGGACTGGTGCTGTGAATAGCTCAAAGGTTCTGATCACATAGTATAGTGAACTCTATTTATTCAGCAAAATATTCACAGAAACCAAAGTTGAACATTCACAACATCACAACTTATTACTAAAGTGACCACATAGTTTTAAATAAAAGATATAATTGAGTAAGTCCTTAAGGAGCAATCATCCTTAAGGCATACAAAATACAAAGGTCTCCCACCCCTAGGTTAAATTGCCTTAATCTTGTCAGTCAGAAAGTCTTCTTTCATCTTGATTGGAGACTAGCTTCCAATCATCCTTAATTCAATCATCCTTAAGGGGAACAAAGTACAAAGTTCTCCCACCCCTAGGTCACAGCAATTCATGATCTTGTCAGTGAGAACTAAGTACCCAAGGAAAGGTCCTTTCATCTTGACTCAGGGCTGGTTCCCAGATTCCATAGTTCCTGTTCCCTGCTCCCAATTCTTGTCCAAATTCACCCAACCATGACCTGGACTCAGGTAGGCAGCTCCCAATTCCTCTTCCAGGTCAAAGTACATGGTGACCAGTCCACCTCAAGACCTTCAAAGTCTCTGTTCCTTCGAAGAGAAAACTTAACAGAGCCACCACAATATCTACACACATCAAGCTTAGCAGAATTACAACAACATTCAACACATCTTGCTGGTGCTATTATCTCAATTCACTTTTTGCCTGTGAAATCAACACAAGTCAACAGACAGGGTACATCTGTCTTACAAAGTAACACAAACAACAGACAAAAGGCTTCTGTCTGACAAAGTATCACAAACACAAATCAACACAGAGTGCAGGACACCACAAGTGTTCTCCTTCTCAACTCCGCTCAGTCCCAGCTTATGCTCTTGCTTTTATGGTCGTTCTCCTTCCTGTTCCACCCTTCTTGTTGTGTCAGCAAGTTCCTCCCGCCTTCAAATCACAGGCAGGGCTCAAAAGCAGTTGAAGCACTGAAACAAGGTCCTAAATAATGGAAGGATTGAAACAAGTTGCTAAGTTCTCCTTTATTGGCCATTACACTTACATCATTTCTTATAGCAGAATAGTATCCCATCACCTTTATATACCGTGATTATTCAGTCACTGTCCAGCTGATGAGTAGCCCCTTACTTTCCAGTTTTTTGCTACTACTAAAAGAACTGTTATAAATATTTTGTACCTATAGGACCTTTTCCTCTTTGGAGTATAGGTTGAGTAGCAGAATTTCTGGGTCAAAGTGTATATATACATAGTTTAGTAATTTTGGGAGCATCATTCCAAATCACTATCCAGAATGGCAGTCCTAGTTCATAGTTACAACAACACCATATCAAATGTACTTGTTTGTCTGCAGTCCCTCCTACATTTGAAATTTTCTTTGGTCACTTTTGCCATTTTCTATCCTATTGTTGGAATGGCTGGCCACATGGTTATTTGGTTCTTGTTATTGGGTGCAGCCTTCACTACCCCTGCAGCATAAACTGGTCAATGCAAAGAGTAAGCTGGAACAGATACTGAAGAGCCACAATGATGCAGACAGGGACCAGGAGCAGAACTATGGCCAGGGTACTACACTGACTAGGTATCAATGTGGATAGAACAGGATAGGATTAGGTGCCACAGTAGTGAAACAGACTACTATTGTTTGGTGAAATCACTGTTTGAAGAGAGAGACCAAGCCAAGAGCTGTTATGAAACCTCAACCACTAGTGAGATTAAGCTAGAAGGCTGATCTCAACTTCTGTTGTTCCTCACCACCACCCCCCCACACACATTTTCTCCATTTGTCTATAGAGACAATTTCAGTGAGTTTTAAGCACTACCATTCCCTTTATTGGTTCCCTCAGCTAAAGGCTAGGAAGAGTTTGAGGGACTGGAGAGTGGATTATGAGAGAATGGAGCAACTTCTTCACAGTTTTGATATATAACTCTTTCATGTTTATCGTGTTTTAATAAATCCTGTGGCCATTAAAAAAGTCAATTATCTAAGACTTATGAATGGGGTTTGTTGATTGAAAACCAACTTCTCAAATATATTGTGGGCACAAAATTATCAAGGTTTCTTTTAAAATTTTGACTGATATTAAGTTTTCATACCTCTATATGTTATATAAATGCCAGTGCCCATGTGCCACGAGGAAGAGGGAAACAGGTTAAAAGCTCTAAAATGTAAGCCCCAAGGGTAAGCAGAAGGGATACTCCACTCTCTGACAAAGTCAGTGCATGTATACTGAATACCCTCTGATGAGACAAAAGCCTTTCATAAACTGCTTCCCAAATTTCCAATCTTCTTACTCCTTATACTGCCCACCCCCTCCTACCTTAAGTACTCTTCAAATCTGTAACATTGGCCTTTCTTCTTCACAAACAAGACACTCCATCTCCCAACTCCAGGCATTTTCATTTGCTGTACCTCGTGCATGGAAAGCTCTCCCTCATCATCTCTGTCTCTTGGCTTTTCTGGCTTCCTACAAGTCACAAATAAAATCCCACCTTCTATAGAAAGCCTTTCTCAATCTCTCTTAATCCTAGTGCCTTCCTTTTGATGATCATTTCCAATTAACTTTGTATATAATTTGTTTACGAATAGTAATTTATATGGTTATCTCCCTCATTATATTGTGAGCTCCTTAAGGACAAAAACTGTTTGGCTTTTTCTTCTGTTTTATTTTGGAGTTTTTTGTTGTTGTTTCCTTTTTGTCTTTCTTTGTATTCCCATGGCGCAGATCCTGGTACATAGTAAGGTACTAAATAAATATTTATTGACTAACTGGTAGACTGAGGAAAGCACCACCTGGTGACCAAAATATATCAGCAACCCTCTAGCTGGCTAGCTCATTTTAGGTGTTGGAAAGAAGAGCAACAAGATCAATGTGTGCAGTTATTGCTATGACGGCAACACAAGTGTACATGATGCCTCTGACATCTGTCACAAAGGTAAAAAAATGAACAGTTTTTAAAAGAGTGTGTGTATGTGTGTGTGTGTGTGTGTGTGTGTGTGTGTGTGGAGAGAGAGAGACAGAGACAGAGACAGGGGGGGAGA
>JAQQSV010004518.1:0-7500 GCA_028646515.1 Pseudochirops corinnae | reverse complement strand
GTCCCTCTCTCTTCCCTTCCCCTCTCTCTGTCTGTGTGTCCACTGTCTCTCTTTCCCTCCTTTCTTCCCTCCCTGACTCTCTTTGGGAGATTATCAAAAATCTGGCAACTATCAGGGATCCCTTTCTTTGTCTCCATGACCAATCAGCCATCAATGGATGGGGTGGAGAATTCCTCCCAGTCTTACCAGCTTATGCCAGAAGATCCCTACAGGAAATATTGGAATAGCACTGAGGACTACCTGACTTTCTTCTGTGGCCCCCGGAGAAGTCACTTATTCCTGCCCATGACGGTGGTGTATGCATTGATCTTTGTGGTTGGGGTCACTGGCAATCTCTTAGTATGCCTGGTGATTCTGAAACACCAGACTATGAAGACACCTACCAACTATTACCTTTTTAGTCTGGCCATCTCAGACCTATTGGTTCTGCTCTTTGGTATGCCATTAGAGATCTACGAAATGTGGTACAATTACCCATTCTTGTTTGGGCCAGTGGGCTGCTACTTCAAGACTGCCCTCTTTGAAACGGTGTGCTTTGCATCCATCCTAAGTGTGACCACAGTGAGTGTGGAACGGTATGTGGCCATCCTCCATCCCTTCCGAGCCAAGTTGGAGAGCACACGGCGGCGGGCCCTGAGAATCCTTGTCATCCTCTGGGTCTTCTCCATCCTCTTCTCCCTCCCTAATACAGGCATACATGGCATCAAGGTCCATCAGTTCCCCAATGGGACCTTGATCCCAGAATCAGCCACCTGCACAGTGGTCAGACCCATGTGGATCTACAACTTTATCATCCAAGTGACTTCTTTCCTCTTTTATGTCCTGCCCATGGCCATCATGAGCATCCTCTACTATCTCATGGGACTGAGAGTGAGTATTTGCACTTTTATCTCTCTGAGCAACTTTTCTTCTCATTTCTGTCATTTATAAGATTCATTCATCCATTTATTCAACATCCATTTAATGTATCTGCTTTGAGTGTTAGAGGCGAGAAATGTGCTCCCTGCTACTGCTCCCTTACAGTTTTTTCTCTGTTGTCCTGACTGCTGCTGAGTATTCAGTGTACCAGCAGCCAGTACAGTGTCATAGACTAAAGCACAGGAGCAGAAATTAAGGTACAAAATCCCATGACAACCAGGCTGCTCCTTTGATTGAAATGTCAGGAAAATGAAGGACGAGTATGAAGCTGCATCTAATATCTACTCTGTGGTATGAATGTGTGTATGTATTTGTGCAAGACAGACAGAGAAAGGGAAGGTCAAAGAAAAAAGGGAAAGTCAAAGAAAGAGATAAATATAATGACAGAGACTGAGACAAACAGACACACCCCCAAAAAAGAAAGAGAGACAAAAAAGAGAAGGCATATGGAAGGGAAAGAAATAGAGAGTGGAAAGTGATGGAAATCAGAGAAAGAGACAAGAGACAGACAAGATAAAGATAGAGCTATAGAGGGAAGAGATGAAGTGGAGAAGTAAAGAGAGAGACAAGTAGAGAGGCAGACAGATAGACAGATAGATAGATAGATAGATAGATAGATAGATAGATAGATAGATGGATGGATGGATGGATGGATGGAAAGTTGGATAGACAAACATTTGATAGAGACATGAAACCAATGTGTAGATAAATGAAAGAGTAGGGAAATATTGAGAGATATGGATAAGAGAGTTGGAGAGAGATAGAAACGGCAAGAGAAAGACAGAGGGAATACTTAGAGAAGGAAAGACAAGAGATATCTCATACCACACATACACACAGAAGGGAGAAATGTTAAGAAATTAATTCATTCTTTCCCTCTTTTTTCTCATGGTCATAGGATCATCTCCTTCCTTTTTTCTAGTTTCCTTTCCCCCCACACTGATTTATAATTTTCTTTGTAGCAGAAATTTTCAGAAGGAAAATTCAGGCAAAGGATTTATGATTGCAATGACATTTTTCTATTATGAGCTATAGAATTAAGAAGTTTGTCACTGCAAAAAAAAAAAGTCAACCCTCTGTGACCTCCTTTCTTTTTAATAAACTGAGTTAAATCATGAAGAGGAAAGGTCTTGAAAATTAAATCAAATGAGAAAAGGATGGCTTTATCACATTTATGTTGTGTTCTATTAAGATGCCATGGATTCTGTTATATGACTCAATATACTACTTTCTCTGTCCATCTCTAAGTGCTGTGAGCAACAGGTCCAATTACTGGGCCTGGGGACTCTGTGGATGGTCTCTAAAGTATAATTGCCCTGGAGGTGAATGTCTAGATGTTGTCTAGACAGCAGAAAAGGATAGAGAGAAATACCAAATAAGCAGAGGTCTGTTCTTTTAGCTTTTCCTTGGAGAACACATTGGCTCACCGAAGATAACCCTGCAGAAGTATCTCACTGAGACCGTCCCATCCCTCCTCCTTCAAAAGCACAGCCAGGAAAGGCAAAAATATGACTAAATATGTTGTGACTACAAGAGCCTGTGAGAGCTTGGGCAAGGAACTTCCCCTCTTTGGGATTCAGTTTTCTCCTTTGTAAAATGTGAAATATGTACTATGTGGTTTCAAAGATCTGTTCTCTAATGTTCTTTGTTCTAAGGTCCCAACTATCTTTAAAATGCTATGCTCTTTCATATTCTAAAGTCTGACAAATAGTGTGCATAGTAGGCACTTAATTCACACGTGTTGAATTTTCATTTTTAATAAGGCCCCTTCAACAAATTCAACAAAGGGTTATCAAGCATATGTTGCTTGCATGAAAGACAATTTGTTAAGCTCTGGGTACCATTCAATCAACAAGCATGGATTAAGTGCCTCCCCACTATTGTTAACATGTCACTGTCTCCTTTAGCTTTAAAGATCTATGAGCCAAAAACATTTTGTTGTTGTTCAGTCATATCCAACTCTTTGTGACCCCAGGGATCACATGATCCATGGGGTTTTCTTGACAAAATTACTAGAGTGATTTGCCATTTCCTTCTCCAGTGGGTTAAGGAAAACCAAGGTTAAGTGACTTGCCCAGGGTCACACAGCTAGTAAGTGTCTGAGGCCAGATTTGAACTCAAGGTCTTCTTGACTCCAGGTCCAGCACTCTATCCACTGAGCCATCTAGCTGCTGAAAACATGGAACTGTTCAAAAGTTGAATGGGAAGTTTTCAAGTGGAGACTAGTTGACCACTTCTGAGAGATGCTGTAGAGTAAGCTCCTGCTCAGGCACATAACACACCAGCAGATTTAAGTTCCCTACTCTCATAGATGCACAAATGATAAAACCCATCCACCCAGTCACTCCCATTCCCCCACCAAGCCAAAGCACCAGATACTGGTCTGGAAGGAAACACACAGAACAGGGAAAAGATTAGGCCCACTCCCTAGACATAGCTGGGGGAATGTTTCTTAGGAAGGCAAATCTAACATTCTTAGAGGTATCCTTCTGCAGATAATTCCCCAGCAAAGCTGGCAATGGGTAATTTATGTGAATATTCTAGACTAAAACCTTGGTCCAGGTAATTCAAGCCACCAAATGGCAGCTACTCATTCGTTCATTGGTAAGACACAACTGCAGGGAATTAAAAGTCATTTACATCTCCTTACCTGGGTCTTGGAGTGATATGAGTGTCTCTGCTGTACTGTGAGGTACAACCGCCAGCAACTCCCCAACTGAGAAGTGATCTGTTCTTCCTGAAACGTCAAAGCAAATTATCTGAATCTCTCCTTAGCATCTATCCCATTTTGCTACATAACTCAGTTAATTTATATACATACATGCCCATGCCCTATCCTCCTCTTAGACTGTAAGGTAGGTCCATATGGAACTTTCTCCTTTGTATCCATAACATCAAGCATAAGGCCTTGCATGTTGTACATATTTAAGAAGTGTTTGTTTGTTTGTTGAATCGATTTCAGGAAGAGAGAATACATTCCCAAATGACTAAACAGTCTTTTTATCACAGAACTAATCATAAAAGCTAAGAGCATTTATACACCATTTTCAAGTTTGCAAAGCACTTTCTATTATCTCCTTTATCCTCACAAAGCTAGTGTCTAAATTGGGATTTGCCCTCCAGTCACGCTGACTCCAAGTCTAATATTCTAGACCCCAGCTGCCTGGAGATGGGAGCAGCCTAGAATTCAGAAGGTAACTGGTTGCATTTGTACTCTTTCAAATGGAGAAAGAACTGAGTTTAGCACCTAATACTCAATGTCTGTGTCCGCCGGCCCAGCCCCACCTAATTTCTTTTCAGAGTCTAGCTTGCCAGCAATGTTTTCACAGAATACTGAGGTGATTTTCCTTAATCAAAGATCTGTGGAGCCCCACCCCACCTTAGTCTGAAGATCATTTTCTTGCTACTTGGCAGCTAAGTGATGTAGTGGATAATGCTAGGCTTGGAGTCAAGATCTACACTGAGTACAAATCTCGCCTCAGACCCTGGGCAAGTCACTTAATCATCTTTTGCTTCAGTTTCCTCAACTATGAAATGAGTTGTTGTGATGGCAAAATGAGATGATTTTGTAAAGAGGTATGCCTGGCATAAAGTGGGTACTATATAAACACTGGCTATTAAGATTATTATTATTTGTCCTGGGCTTCAGAATTGCTCATTCCCGGGGTTAGAGAATCAAACAATCACAAAATGTGAGAGTTGAACATTCTTTCAACAGAGAACAGAGAATATCAAGACTAGAAGGAATGGTGTCTTTTTCCTCCTTTTGTATCTCATGATGCCTGACATAGGAGGCATGTAATAAATATTGATAGATGATTGATTTTAGAAAACCAGAATAAAAGATTGAGAGCAGAAGAAGACTTCAGAGATTGTCCAGTGCTTAGAATGGTGCCTGGGACGTAAAGGCACTCAATGCATGTTTGGTGACTGACTGATCTAGTGCAACATATTCATTTTACAGATGAAAAACAGAGCAAGAATGTTAAGGTAGGGCATCTGAAGGAGGAGATAGACGACAAAGCATTTGTTTGTTGTCCTCAGTATTCACTTCTCCCCAATGTCTAATCTATTAAGGACAAAAGATCAGGAAACCAAGAGACCTAGGGAAGTGAAAAGTGGTTTAGGCCTAATTTTTTGGAGTGGCTGCCTCTGTAGAAAAGAAAAGGTAAATGACTTATTCAGGGTCACATAGATCATAAGTACTAGAGAAAAGATTCAAACTCAAGTCCTTTGATTCCAAACCCAGGGCTCTTTCAATAGCAAAGAATGTCAAAGCTAGAAGAAATCTTAGAGTTCATCTAGCCTGCCATACTTAGTTCACAGATGAGGAAACTGAGGCCCAGAGAGAGGAACAGGAACCATGGAATCTGGGAACCAGCCCTGAGTCAAGATGAAAGGACCTTTCCTTGGGTACTTAGTGCTGACTGACAAGATCATGAATTGCTGTGACCTAGGGGTGGGAGAACTTTGTACTTTGTTCTCCTTAAGGGTGACTGAATTAAGGATGATTGGAAGCTAGTCTCCAATCAAGATGAAAGAAGACTTTCTGACTGACAAGATTAAGGCAATTTAACCTAGGGGTGGGAGACCTTTGTACTTTGTATCCCTTAAGGATGATTGCTCCTTAAGGACTTACTCAGTTATACCTTTTATTTAAAACTATGTGGTCACTTTAGTAATAAGTTGTTTGTGATGTTGTGAATGTTGAACTTTGGTTTCTGTGAATATTTTGCTGAATAAATAGAGTTCACTATACTATGTGATCAGAACCTTTGAGCTATTCACAGCACCAGTCCTCTGGAGAGCTGCTCATATTTGACTTTACAGTAAGATACAGTTTTAGAGAAACCTAGGAAGACTTGTATGGACTGATGCAGAGTAAAGTGAGCAGAACTAGGAGAACAATTATTACAACAGTATTGTAAAAATGAACCATTCTGAAAGATTTATTAACTCTGACTAATGAAATGACCAGCCATGATTCCAGAGGGCTGATGAAGAATACTGCCCATTTCATGACAAGGAGATGATAGACTTATATGTAGAATGAGAAATGAATTTTTGGATGTGCCCCATGTGGAAATCTGTTTTTCTTGACTATACTTACATAATATAAGGGGTTTCTATTTCTTTTTCTTTCTTCCCCTCTCCCTTCCTTCCTTTCTTCCTTCCTTCCTTCAATGGGCAGGGGGAAGTAAGAGAGACAAAACATATTAATGGTTGATATAACATTTGTTAAATATAAAAAATTGAGTTAAAATATTTTAAATGGCATTGAAGGTGTAATAGAAAGTTTTTCAAAGGCAAGGGAAGAGAGACCTCAAGGACACTGGAAAATATCTGTGACTCCCAACCCTTAATGTCTGGGAGGTATTAGAAATATCCTTTATAGAGCCCATATTTTAGAGTCAGAGTTTGTTATTATTCTATTCTAAAGGAGAACTTACACTGCTTATTCTGGAAAAAGGGAAAGAATATGACCAATTTCTCCTTGTTACATTCCAGAGCAATTTACTAGGAAGAATTAGATGGGCTTTTTTTTTTAGAGAGCGAAGAATTCCTGAGCTAAAAAAGACATTGAACATAGAATGTTAGTACTAATAGTACCTCATAATATCGAATGTCAGAGTTGGGTGTGACTTTAGACTCCAGAATTTTAGAACCAGGAGGTACTTTTGAACATAGAACATGGAATATTAGAACAAAGGATGATAGTTATGATTTAAAAAGACATGGAGGCATCAACATACTTTTCAGGAATAATAAGGAGGATGCAGAACCACCTGAAGTAGAGAGTATATGTTATGGAGGAATGCCAGATATCCTGGCTACCTATGGTGATTCATATTGTGGAGGAAGTGAGAAATTTGCACTTGATATATTAGAGGGGGAAGCTATGGCAGGGAATTAGGGAGCTATGGTAGATTCTTGAGGAAGCTGAAGTGATCTGATATAATGATAAAACTGACTTATTAATTTTATTACTACCTCTCAAAGTAAAGCCTACCAGAAAGCTTGGTCTTGTTTCTGAAGAATCAAAATCAAAAGTACCCATAGGGACAATTCCTGGAACACAGACTGAGCTCACAAGTCTTTGAATGAAGTTTGACTCTCACCTAAATAGCGTTTGACTCAGAATGAATCTGTTAACAGATCTATTTCAGAATATAGGACACAGGTGAGGTTAATAATGAACCTTGTTCCTAATAGCCTTCTGCTTGGATGACTCCATCATTCATGAGAGGCGATATCTGACCATCATGTGAGAGATCTAATCTCAAGAGGAATTAAATGGGAGATATTATGGTGAAGCTTGTTTGAGAATTCACTTTGACTAACCAATATCAGACAATAAATTCTTCTCATTCAAAATGTCCTTACTTCTCTGTTATTAGATGTCACTTTCACACAATATTATTCACGAAACAAAATTATTTTTTTTCTCACTTGGAGGGTTCAAGGCTAGATGGTTGTAAATATAATATATACATCCTATAGTACTTTTACTTCAATTCAACAAGTATTTTTGAGTAGGCACTCAGTACATTTTTATTGATTGAATAAGTAAATTGCTTATGA
>JAQQSV010004517.1:0-14808 GCA_028646515.1 Pseudochirops corinnae | reverse complement strand
AAAAAAATATAATCCCAGACCTTGAAAAGTTTGCAATCTAATGGGAGAGAGATAGAGACAGAAAGGGGTACGGAGAGATGGAGAGAGAGAAAGGAAGAGAGACAGAGACAGAAGGAGAGAGAGACAGGGAGAGAGAGAAAGAGAGAGAGAGGGAAAGAGAGAGAGAGAGAGAGAGAGAGAGAGAGAGAGAGAGAGAGAGAGAAAGAGAGAGAGAGAGATAACAGAGAGCAGGTTTGGCTGTAGTTTTGGATTTATAGAAGGGAAAGATGGTGCTTACTACAACATATGGGGAGAGTACTATGTGAGGGCCTCGAGAACCTGCATAGTTCAGTCGAAACATATTCTCTGCCCTCAAGGAGGTTAGTCCAATAGTGGTGGATAATGTGGAAGTGGAGAGGAAGAAAAATGAATACATGTAGCATAATATAACTGAATTGAACAGAACCCCTGTCCACATAGAATTTATAGTCTAGTAGGCAACATGAATAATATAATATTATATAATTATGACACAGTGTATTAACATTTAATATAACAACATATATTATTATAATATTATGTTCATATAGCATAGCATAGCACAGTATAACAATGTAGACATCCCTTCCCTTACAGAGTTTCCAATCTAGCTAGGGGAAGAGAATATGTGAAACAGTCAGTATAATCTATACTATACCACACTATTGTTGTTGTTGAGTTGTGACCAACTCTTCATGACCCCATTGGGGGTTTTCTTGACAGAGATAATGGAGCCGTTTGCCATTTTCTTCTCCAGCTCATTTTAACAGATGAGGAAATTGAGACACCCAGGGTTAAGTCACTTGCCCAGGGTCATACAGCTGGTAAGTGTCTGAGGCCAGATTTGAACTCAGAAAGATGAGTCTTTCCCACTCCAGGACTGGCATTCTATCCACTATACCCCACAGGTGCCCTGTATTAATATTATACAATTAGATAATTATCTAATTGTATAATATTATACAATTATGTAATTAAACAAAATCCCTGCACTCATAAAGCTTGCAATCTAGTAGCTGAGAGGAAAAGCTCTGCACAGATAAGCTCTGCACAAAGGAATATGCTGAAATGTTCACCTGAGCGGCAAAGAAATACTTGAGTGTATTTATTCTATCCTTGTTTAGAGCATCTTTTTTTGTAGTAAAACTTGATTTGACAGGTGCCTTTCCCTTGGCTCATATGACCCTGCTATTCTCATGACCTGCCTGACCCCCAAAGCTCATTAGGGATCTAATGAAGATGTTATGATTGACTATTTCATGGATCCTGCAGATGCTGGGAAGGATAAATGACTAAGACGGTCTCGCCTTCTGCCAATCACTCTCTGACAACATTTGTTTTTTGAAGATGGCTACCTGTCTTGACAGATAATCTGCCTTTGCTTATGATTCACATCCCCACCGTGGGCCTGGGCCACCCTGACATATGCTCTATAAATCACCAACCTTTTTCACTGTGAATTTCTTGTCATCTCCAGATTGCTGTGCTGAGGTCATTAAAGGTTGCTGCTGCCAGTACTATTTATCTTCTAACTTTGTTCTCTCTCCTGCCTTCCCAGTCCCTTGTACTTTTCAGGCATATCTCCTTTCAGTTATTTCAGTAGGTCAACCCTTCAGTGACAGAGGTGCATTTCATTAATTTTCTCAATGACCGAATGGACACCAGGACCACCTGACCATTTTGGGGTTCCAAGGGTATTAGGAAACACTGGACCATTTCCTCTTCCTCCTATTGCATTTCCTTAAGGACAATGTGGATACAATGACACAGATAACAATGCCTGATATGATCCCCGGTACCATGTCAAATGAATCTCTCAAAGTTTATTCACCCAGGCTGGATATGCTTGAAGGTGGAGGGGGGCAGTATCAATTTAAGGAGTCTATTGTGTCTGAAATCAGACGTTGCTAAGCATCACAGAAAGTCAAAATAAGCAACACTTAGGGCCATGCATAACCAGCAAAATTCATCTTTGGGATCCAGGCATTTGTAAGAAGCTCACCTCACAGTTCTCTAGCAATGTCAGAAAATAGAAGAATTCCTGGTTATCAGTCCACTCATTTTTCAGGGCAGTGTTCTCTCCTGCTGACACCAATAATTCACACTCATGGCTCCCTCCTAATGCCTTCTCCACATAGGCTCTCACTATTATCTGTTGGCAAGGTCCTGAGATCCGCAGAAAGGGCCGGCTGATCGAGCACTTGCTGAATGAAGGTGAGCAGCTATGGGAGCCTGGGGAATTGCAGAAGGTGGGGAGGGATGAGCAACACGTGGGAAGAGGGAGATCCTGTAGTATGGAGGGGAGGAGCAAATGTTTCCGGAGCTGACTTGAGAAACTGCCAGAAATGGGTTTCAGGGAGAGCGATTAAGCAAACAGAGAGATCTAGAAAACAATGCATCAAGCTTTGTTGTTTTTTGGGGAGAGGACTGATGGAATAGAGAAGAGAAGGAAGAGTGATGTCCGGAGTCCTGGGTAAGAGTTAATAAAACTACATCAATGGACTGTCCAGAGCAATATTGAATGAAACAGGGCAAGCCACTTAGCCTGAAACTCAGTTTCCTCTTCTGTAAAATGGGTGGGTCAGACTTTAGAGGTTTTTAACCTGGAATCTGTGAACTTAAAAAAAAAATTTATGACTATTTCAACATCATTCATTTCCTTTGTAATACTGTGCGTTTTATTTTATTCTTTATTAGCATTATTCTGAGAAGGGGTGCATAGACTTTACCAGATCTCCCAAGAGGGGCAGTGGTGGTGGTCCGTGCCATGGATTAAATGTTCTCTGTGGCCCTTCCAGCTATAACATGCCAGGATCTTATGAGGTGTCTTTGTTTAAGATGAAAAATGCACAGCAAAAAGACATTTAATCTCCTTGAGCCTCTGTTTCCTCATTTGTAAGATGGGGATAATAAAGCTTACAGTATGTGCCCCAAAGGATAGCTGTGAGCAGAATGCCTTATAAAGACCAAATGTGAATGTCATTCTAGTCATGTGAAGGCTAATGCTCCAATTAACTAAAAGGCAGTAGGACGTACATGAATTCATCAACTGTACTTTAGTTTATACTTCTCTTCCAGAATTAATTTTTAAAATGTGTTTAAGAGCATCTTTTGTTGATTATAGCCTATGCTAAGGTTGTCTTTGCAGCTGACACTCATATTTGAATTATACAGGCTTAAATTAATTTAATAAACAAACTGAATCAACAAGCATAATGCTGAATGCAGGCTACTGGGCTCAATGAATATACAGTTCTGCTATCTGCCTTCATGCCTCTAGGAAGGCGATATGATGCAAATTCAGATAACAATAATGATTTTCCCCCTAGATCTATGATTTCCTTTGGCTGGTTCAACTAGTACCTACTTTGCAATTTGGTTTCTTAGAAAATTTCCTGTCAGCAGGCACCAAGAGATGAGGAGCTTTGCCTGGGATTATGCAGCTGTTATGTGTCAGAGATGAGACTTAAGATCTTTCTGTCTTTGAGGCCAGTTCTTAGCCACTACACGTTTGCTACTTCTCTTAGTGACATGACTTAAGAACTTCCTGGTGTATTTGTCATGAGAGATCCAAGTGAGAAAAGGTAATTATGAACCAGGTGGATCAGGGAACACTTCTTGGAGGAGGGAGCATTTGAGCTATAGAGAACAAAGATCTCTAATATTTTCACTTAAAAATTAGGGATGAGGCAAAAAAGAGAGGTGAGAGACATGTGATTTCAATGATGTAGAGGACTCCCAGATGAGGAAATTCCTTGCACCAGTGCATTTTATCACTTTCTCTGTAACTTCCGGTCTTGATGAATTTCCCAGGACACTCAGAAATGAAGTGACATGCCCAGGATCACACTGCCAGATATATGAGAAGCAGGATTTGAGCCCTCCTCTTCCTAACTATGAAGGCAATTCTCTATCTACTAATGGCATGTTGCCTTTGGAGAGAAATATAAACTTAAGTATTTTTCATTTTCTCGTTGTTTTCCCCTCTGTATCTTTATCTAGGATAGATGCATACAAGTACAGATCATACAAGATTATCTCAGGAGACAGGTTACATTTCTCTTAAACGGTTCTACAATTTATTTCCTCCATGTAACTTTGTGATTCAGTGAATGTGGGCATGATCAAAGGGCTTCTCTTAGTAACTTTTTCTTTTCTCATTTTTTTTTGGAGGCAACCAAGGTTAAGTGACTTGCTCACAGTCACACAGCTAGTAAGTGTCTGAAGTCAAATTTGAACTCAGGACCTTTTGATTCCAGGGCAAGGTGGGAATGGAAGTGCTCTATCCAATGCACCACCTAGTTGCCCTTATTTTCTCTTTAATCAAAATGAAAACCTTTTCCTGTTACTTCCCATCATGAATTTGCAAGCTAATCCTGGCAATCAAGGCTGTTTTTCAAGCCCATTTGTCTACAGACTCCTTTCTGGAGAAAGTTCCTCAGAACTGATTTTTGTGTGTCATCACAGTAGAGACTTACTAAATGTTTTCCAAATTAATACACTGAAGTGGTTATACCTCAAAAAAGTTTTAAAATAACATTTCACAGACAGTAATCACCAAATATTGTTAAGTGAATGAACGAAGATCTTAAAACGGATTTCTAATAGTTTTGTTGAATCCTAAATGCTTAATTCTAACTCCATTGGTTTAAAGTGAATATTTTTACCCACAGTATGAAAATATTTGAACATCCCTAAGAATTTTGGAAAAATCAGCTAGAGCAATGGATAGAGTGCCAGTCCTGCAGTCAAGAACATGTGAATTCAAAGTTGGCCTCAGACAGTTGTGTGACCTTGGACAAGTCATTTAACCCTGTTTACCCCAGTTTCCTCCTCTATAAAATGAGCTGGAGAACAAAATGGCAAGCCACCTTAGTATTTTTGCCAAGAAAACCTCAAATGAAGTCACAAAGAGTTGGATATGACTGAAAACAGCTGAACAACAAATAAAAATATTTGAGCTACCCTTAGATGGGAAAAATAAATTGACTATAGGTCAAGCAATTGGACCTTTACCTTATTTTAGAAACAAACCTATTCCTTTTAAATGATATTCATGTTTACTGTGAGTCTCTGTCAAAGACTTGAATAGGGCTATGTGAAAGTGCAACTAGGTTCTCCTTAGTGTGAATAATGAATTCTTTGAAGAGGTCCTTATTCAGATTCATATTGCACATTTCCATTGGGCATGAAACAATTACCATACTTTATATCAATTATAAATTCAAATACTGCGAATGAGAATAAATGTGACCCCTGTGGAGGCAGATGGATTATTTACACTAATTGAGACCTAGGTATACAACAAAACAGATGAGGCACCAAATTGGCAGAATGTTGAATCCAAACTTAACCTGCCCAAAGAAGTAGCATTGATTATCCATTTCAAGGCTCACAGCCCCTTTTCAGCACCTTGCTTCAATCTCCTTCTATTTAGTGTGATAAGCCAAGCGTTAAGGTAAACAATGTTGATGATATGTTTGTGCTATACAATTTCTTAATCAATTTTGCAATCAGGTTGCATCTATCTTGCAGGCTTGCTGCTAATTCTTTGGGAGATTAAAATTTCCCATGTTAGCTCCTAGCTGGGCTCCTATGATTATATAGCTTCAGTCCCTGTCTCCTAGATGAGGGGGTAACCTTTGCACAATTTGTAGGAACAGTTATACAATCTAATTTCTGCCTGTTCGCATACAACTGTGAACTTTAAAGAAGCATAGACGATCAGAAAATCCTACATGTTGTTTTAGCAGGTGTACTTGCTTTTCTTCTTCATTCTCAGTTCAAATTAATCATCAGTGTCTTCTAGGCATCTTTAAAATGGAGCCCCCAACATCTCATGTATTTGATCTATGAAACATATTCCCCCCTTCTCCCATCTAATTGTTGTAGTCCTCAGGAATTCTTGCACATATTTAAAGTGAACCAGTTAGGAAAAGTGCAAAGAAACAGGATTTGCTTTTATCTCAGCACCTCAGTGCTATAGTACATATTTTCAGATGGCATTTTGCTTAATAAGAAAGTCATTTTGGATAAAAGGATTCTTCCTCCTCCTTAACACCCGATCTCTCTGTGGGAATGTGAGTCTAGGGATTGCCATTATCCTCTGTTCATATTTTATTTTGGCCAAGATTAGCTTGTCATTCACTTGTCACTCTGTGTCCTTCAGTGTAACCACGGCAACCCTGCAAATAGGGCACGTTTCCTTTTCACTGAGCTCGGACTGGGATGTTGCTTTGCGTGCCCAGTCCCTGGTTCATTTCAGACATTTTTTCTCAGTATCTTTTACCATGTATATTCAATATGCCCATGCCTTCTGCTATCCAGATAATCTTACCTTGCCCATGCAGAAAGACAGGAAATTATTGAATTACCAGCTTAACTGATGAATCACCTTGCAGAGAAAAGGAAACTACTGTAGCATGAGTGCTGTATTTGAATTCTAGATTCATCATTTATTATCTTTGTAACCCCTCTGGGCCTCAGTTTTCTCATCTGTAAAATGATGAAGTTAGAAGGTGATCTCATAGGTTTCTTCCAGCTTTAACTCTTAGCTCAAGTTCCAATTCCACTAGGAAGTTTTTCCTAATCAGTTGAGTACCTTACCTAACCTCGATAGTCCTTAGAGTCAGGACTCTGCAATTTTAGCACTGCATGCTTCTCCAAGTAATCCATTTGCGTGTTGATTCTACTTTCCAAGGAAACTGGAACCTCTTTGAAGATAGGAACCCCCTCTCAAATTGTTCTTATATCACATCATTTGTAACATAGGATGGGAGACATAATGGTTGTAAAAAATAATACACTGATTGACTGATGGATGACCTATGAAGGTCCTTCCAACTCTGCCATTCTAGATTATACAATGAATAGAGATACATTTAACCTTCACATAATCTAAGGGTGATACTGGAAATGCAAAAATCACATTTTAGTTAGAAGCTAGGTAGACTTGCTGAACAGCTCTAGGTACTCTATATTTGGAAAACTTCTTTTCCCCTCATTTTTGAGGGCAAACAGTTGTGGACTAGTGGAAGGATTACTGCATTTATAAGTCTGAATCATGGCCCTGGCATTTACTCTTTGTGTGATTTTGGGTAAGTCACATCAACATGGTAAGTCTTAGTTTTCTTGTCTGAACAGTTGGCATAATACTTATAATACCTACCTCAAAGAGATGTTTTGAAAATCAAATGAAATAACAGATATAAAATACTGTGAAAACCACAAAGCAGTCTATACCTGTGAGTCTTTATTATTCCTCTCTTCCAGTGTCTGCACTTTGTCGTTTCTCTGCTTAAAGGAGCCCTATCCTTCTGCTTATTATGAATGCTAGTCTTCTCAGGCATCAGTTTCCCTTCCTGATCTTTTCCCTTGGGTCCCATTTCTTTGACTTGTATTCTTCTGTTCCCTGTATTATAATTGAGTAGAATCATTTGGATTTCTATTCCAGTCGCATTCCTGGGATTGTAAACTCTAAAGAAAAAGAATCTTCTTCAGATTCTACCATTTTAAATAGGAGATTTAAAATAGCAAATTAGGAAAAAAAAAAGTGTTACTTTCACTATTGTCTGGGCCCTCTCTGGCTTTTACCTTGACTGGGGGTAACCCTAGTTTCAGGCTTTCTGTATAACATACAGCCCATTGAGATCTGTTGTTATTACTGCCATATTTTGTTTGGAACAGGGCTTCTTTCTGTAACTCTTTACAAAGACTAATTTTACACTGTACCGTGCACTCCAGTACATAGTATATAGCATCCTATAGTTCTCTGGGACACCTTAGATCAAGGGTCTTGAATTTCAATGATAATGGCTTCTTTAGAGCCAAGCGAATTGCAGTTCAACTATATAGCTACCATTTAATCTCCCAAATGAGACAGGAAGAGGCTGGGTAGGACATTTTTCATAAGCAAAAAGGTTTTAAACCTTGAATGTAGACTTTAAAAACTTGCATATATTTCAGGTAACTGGTACTTGGCTGCTTTATAATGAAAGGTCTGGTCAATAAATATCCCGTGGCCAACTGAAACTAATCTCACAAAAAGGGGATGCCAGTCAACCAAGAAGAGTTCATCTTTCCAAAGTGATAGGCTGCGGGGGTTCCCCTAGGAACGTTGTTCTTATAAGATACTTCCACGTTAGTCCTTTTAAAGATGTTTATGGAATGTCCAGAAGAATGGCTTGTGGCCATGTAAACAAACTGACTAAGAAATAATTTACTGACATCCCCCATCCCTGATGAACTTATTTATATGTTTCCTCTGACAAACCCCTTTATTTTACCCATTGGCATTTTAGCCAGTGTGCCTGAGCCTGGAGGAAGCATGATAAGGTTTTACTTGGTACTGTGCCTAGGACACTGTGGGTGCCCAATCACTACAAATTGTTCATGGAGATAGTGTAAATCAGCCTTGAAATTTTATCTTCCAGGACCAATAGATGTTGACATATTTTGATATATTTTCTTCCTCAGAACAGTCAAACTGTGTGAGTTTATTGGAAGGGTTCATGTATGTGCAAAATTTCACATCTGATGTATGTAGAACCTAGGTATTTCTAATTATTTTCCTAAGAATGAACGTTAAACTGTCTACACTGAGCCTTCATCCATATTCTCTCTCACACTTGGTTTTCCCTTAATGGCCAAGGTCATATGTGTTTGTCAGATGGCTGCCTAGGGCTAGGTATGTGCAGATATGATGGTAGCATTAATCAACAAAAAATTTATTGAAGTCAATGCACTGAGCATAGTATGATGGATAAAGATTTAGCCTCAGAATTAGGAAGACCTATGTTCAATTTCCACTTCTGACATACACTAGTTTGTGACCTTGGGAAAATAAGTTAACTTCTCAGATAACTCCCAGGTAACTGCCTAACAGTATGAGTTGCAGAACAGCTGCCTCCCTGCATTGTGAGAGGGAGTTGCCTCACTGGGAGTCCCTATGTTAATGAAATCACAGGTCCAGATAGAAATAAAAAAGGGACAAAACCTGAGCATAGTTCTTCTCTATGCCCTTCTGATTGTTAGGACAAGGAGCAGGGAAAGGGGGAGAGAGAGTGTGGAAGAGACATTTTAGATTTATAGCTATGGCAAAACCCCTCCCCCAATGGAGGTTCCTGGTGAGAGCTAAGAGTAGACAGAGTGGGAGCCACCGATCATCATCATTTGCTTTCTTTTCTGCCAAGGTCAGCCATGAAATTGTTAGTTCCAGAGCCATGGACATGCTCTCCAGGACACTTAACTAATGTTCTCTCTCCCCCTCCCAGCATGACTTAACTAATTAGATCCTTAAAGGTGCAGTTAGGAAGTACCTGTATAACAGATTCCTTGCAAAGAAAGATAAAGTGATATTCACACTCTGCAAAATAATTAACCAAGAACAGAGACACTACATTATGCAGTGATTTTGAAGAAAAGGTCTCTTAGATTGCAACTTAAAACTTTAAATTATTTTGGAGACTAGCCTTGGCTTTTAGATAGATTATAATAAAAGCAAATTATTATACGTTTTAATAACTGACTTCTTCAGCAAAGTAGATCTGATACCAGACTGATGGCTGTGATGTATCTCATAAAGGCTAATTGACAATCTAGTTCTTTAAATACCAAAAGAATTCATCATGGTTAACATCATACCAATGAGTTCCAAAGGAATTAAAGATGATTTACCAGTCATTGAAACATTTTTGTTAATATTATGCAAACTGAAGGCTGTAGTAAAAGAGATGAATAATTTTTGGCACCTGGAATTTCCTAATTTGTAAACAGATATCATGTGGATCACTAACCAGTTCAAGGTCATTTTCATCACTATAATGATGAATAGAGAGATTCATATATTTCTTCTACATTGTCCCAAGAATTTCTGTAGTCTCATAAAGACATCATTTTGCTCTTAGAAACCTACACATTTTCTAATCACCTTTTGCTTATTCTTACCTTTTCTGTTTCCTTGATCCTATGCTGAACTGAGGTTAGCAATAAAAGTTTATTTAGGGAGAGTTATTACTATATAGGGAGCAGATATGTGGTACAATGGATAGAGCATTGGGCCTAAAGTCAGGAAGATCTGAGTTCAAATGCTAACTATGTCACTCTGGGCAAGTCACTTAACCCATTTGCCTGAATTCCTCATTTGTAAAATAGGGACACATTGGAAAAGGAGATGACAAACAACTTCAATATCTTTGCTAAGAAAACTCCATGGACAAAGAATGTCCATTAGGTCCTATAGGGTTGGATACAACTGAATGACTGAAAAACAACAATGACAACATTATTATTATGTAAGTGGGTTCAGACTTTGAGTTAAGTGTGAAAGATAGCAGAGAAACCCAGCCCTCCCTAATATGAATTTTCTAAAAAGGGCTCCAAATTGAATAATAATTAAGAGATACAAAGAGAAACAACAGTAAGGTCATTTTTCCAGTCAAGGTCTATATATAGATAACCAGAATATGTGAGAACTAGGAGAGGGTGTTGTGTCAGGAAAGCCACACTCTCACCAGGAAAATATCAGGAAGTTCAAAGCAGTGCCTTGGCTGGTGAGACCCAGTAAGGATGTAACCCCAAAGCAATAGCGCTCATACCAGGGTGGCAGCCTATAGCAATACCTTGTAGAAGTGACATCCAGCTGCAGGGCTCTGACCTGAGATCCTGAAATCTGCTAGCCCTCTGGTCACAAACACATCAGGGGAGGTGGAAGCCATTGGCATGAACCCAAGAAAAAGGGTAGAGTCTGACCTTCATATAAAATCCAAAACTAGGACTTGAGGCTGGATATATGATTAAATAGAAGATGCTCAAAACTGAAAAGAAATATTATGGATAATAAGACACCCAAGAAGCAAAGAAGACACCCAGAAGAAAAGAATATTACCACAACAAGTATGAGCAAAGCCTCTGAAAACATAAGGGATTTGGCTGTAACAACTACAAGACCATCCAGGATAAATAAAACATGAAGCAAAAAAATAATAAATTCTCCAAAGAAAAAGCAATGGAAGAAGAACAAGTAGCTTAGAAGAGATGTAATTAAGGTAAAAAAAACATTAACTAAGTTGTGGGCTCTATATAAATTAAAATAGACCAAATAGAACTCAATGACACTATAAGACAAGAAGAAATAATAGAACAAAACCACATGTTTGAAAAAACAGAAGTTCAAGGAGAGTTAAATATAATAATCAGGTTCTTTGAAAACTGTGACCAAAAAGGAATTGATATAATTTTTTAAAATCATAAACAAAAAAATTCTTAGATTTATTAAAGCCAGATAGTAAAGTGAAAAGTAGGAAAAAAAATCAATTGACTATTTGCTGAAATGAAATGAAATGAAATGAAATGAAATGAAATGAAAACTTCTAAAAACATCATAGCTAAAATCCAGAGTATGCAGGTTAAAGAAAAATTAGCGTGACATCCCAAATGAAAGGATTCAAATACTAAAGAATCACCATCAAGATCATGCAAAACTTGGCAGCAACTAATTCAAAGGAGAGAAAGTCTTGGCATAATATATTCTAAAAGGAGAAATAAAATTGACAGCAAACAAAAACAAATTTCGCAGAAAACTGATTATAATCCTACAGAAGGGGGAAAAAATGGATCTTTAATGGAATAGAAGACTTTCAAATAATCCTGAAGAAAAGATGAGAGATGAAAAGAAGCTCTGAAGTGAAAATGCAGAAGTCAAGAGAATCCCAGAAATTATGTTCATTTGAAAAATTGAAGGTGGTAAAAATTATGAAGCAGTTACATAAAGAGAGAAAAGACAAATGTTGCCTCAAAATCCTAATATTTTCAATGTTCAGAGAATGAATTAAATAAGACAAATCGATGGACTGGGAATGCTTTTGTTCTTTTGTATGGTCTTAAAAAAAGAAATGAAAGGGGACAAATAATTCAGTAAGGAGAAAATGAGGCAAAGGGAGTAGAACTTTCTAAGTTTCATAATTGATGTGTACAAGAAAAGTATGTAAATGTGGAATATGTGGAAAATGTGGAAAAAATGAGGAAAGTATTGGAAGGAGGAGGAAGCAAATAAATCTCATTCTTGTTTGAATTTGACAAAGGAAAGCTGAACACATACATAAATACTCATATAGAGTTTGCTATGGTAATACACTATGCTCTGCAGGGAAACAGATGGGGATTGGAATTTAACAGGGAGGATAAAATCAGGAAAGAAGTACTCACAAGCAAACATACTTCGACTTCAGAGGATGAATCATAAAGAGGGAATAGGTTGAGGAAAGAAAGAATAAGAAAGGGAAAAAAATGAAAAAAAGTATAAGAGCCAGTGCTCAGAATCTGGGTAAGGGGGAAAAGGCAGGTATAATGGAAGCAGATTGTTTCAATTATAGATCAATAATGTTAATCACAATATTCCTCTTTCATTATTTTCTTCTTTGTTAATAAGACAGCAGAGGCAAAGAAAAAGAAAAAAAAATGAAACTCCATTAGAGAGAATTGCACAATTAACAATTATTACTGTGATCATGGTCAATTAACTCGTCCATAAAACAGAAGACTATAACAGAATGAGTTAGAAAGCAGAATCCAATAAAAAATTTTCTTTACATAAAATACCTTTAAACATAAGGATTTGCATAAGGTTAAAATGAGGGTCTGGGTAGAATTTAAGATGACTTTAAAAAAACAAGATTGGCAATCATGATTGCAGACAAAGAAGCAGTTTTTTTTTTTAAAAGCAGGGTTACAAATATAAACAGAGAACCTATGATGCTTAAAGGCATCATAGACAATTAAAAATATTAATATTTAATATATATACACCAAACAATTTATTATGTAAGTACTTAAAGAGTAAGTTAGTAGGATTAAAGAGAAAAATTAATAGTTAGGGATATCAGTGCACCCCTCTCAGAACTAGAAAAATCTTTAAAAAAGAAATAAAATAAGGACCTTAATAGAACTTTAGAAAGTTACATAGACACATATATATTATATATGTATATATGTGTGTGTGTATACGTATGCATGCACACATATACACAGACATACATACATATGTGTGTATGGTGATTTCTGAATCAGAATAGAAAAGAGAATCATATTTCTCAACTTTCCGTGGCACCTTTACAAAAATTGGTCATTATCTAGGGCATAAAAACTCACAAATGTAAAAAAGCAGAAATATTAAACACAGTCTTCACTGACCATGATGCAACAAAAAAATATCATGAATGACTGGGATTTGAAAAAAAGAATTCACACTTAGAGATAAAATAATCTTAAAGAACTGGAAAGTAAAAGAATAAATCATTGGAAGAATAATAATTTCATCACACCAATGAGGCAATATACCCGACTTAAAAGAACTAGATAAACCACTGAATACTCTGACTTTAAAAAATAAGAAAGAGGAAAATCAAATTGCAAATGCGAAAAGTGAAAAGGGAGAATTCATAACAAATAGAAGAAGAAGGAATTTTATTGGAAAATATTTTGCTAGATTTTATGACAACAAAATTGATGCCTTAAATGAAATGAATGAATATTTGCAAAGCTATAAAATGCTCAGGTTGACAGAACAAGAAATAGAGGATTTCAATAGTCTAATCTCAGAAAAAGAAACTGAATAAACTATGAATGTACTCACAAATAAAAATCCCAAGATCAGATGAATTTACAGGTGAATTTTGTCAAGCATTCAGAAAACACAATTGCAATGTTACATAAACCATTTTCAAAAATAAAAAAGAAATGTCTTCTGTTATACAAATATGGACTTCATACCTATGAGAGAGATAAAATGGAGAAAGAAACTAAACTAATATTCCTAGAAAATGTTACTAGAAAATATTGAATAAAATATTAGCAAAAAGGTAACAGCAACATATTAGAAAGATCATATGCTGTGCGCAGATTGAATTTTTTTCAGGAATGGGAGATTGTTTTAATATTTTGAAAACAATTTTAAAATCACATTATTATTAATAGTTATGGAAATTGTTTTTAGAAAAATGTAGCAATCATTTTTATTAATAAAAATTTAAAGTGTTGGAATATAAAAACCTTTTCTTTTTTTTAACATTTAAACTTTTGTTTATTTTAAGTTTATATCATTCATTTTCATGAGATTTTGATTTACAAATTTTCTCCCCATCTTTCCCCTACCTACCACCCCAAAACAGTGATTCCACTGTATACCTCCTCCCCCAATCAACTCTCTCCTATATCCTCCCCAATCACCCCTCTGACTTTCCAGTAGGGCAAGATGGATCTCCCTACGCCAGCACCTGTATATTTCCCTCCTTTCTATTCCACCCCACTCTTGTTCTATTCTCTACTTTGTCCCTGTCACTTTACAGAAGTGTGTGCTTCTAGCAACCCTACCCTACAACCTGCCCTTCCCTCCATCCTCCCCCCTTCTCATCCCTTTTCCCCCTACTTTCGTATAGGCCAAGATACCCAATTTAGAGTGTATGTCATTCCTTCCCTAAGCCAACTTCAATGACAGTAAGATTGACCCATTCCCTTTTGCCTTCCTGTTCTTTCCCTCCATTGTAGCAGTTATCCCTTGCCTCTTTTATATGAGAGGATTAACCCTGTTCTGTCTCTCCTTGTCTCCTCTCATATTATTCCTCTCTCACCTCTCAGTTTCACCTTTTAAAATATTATCCCATCCTATTAAATAGATCCTGTGCCCTCTGTCTATGTACACATATATACACACACTCATATGTGTATTCATACACATATATACCCTCCTCTATAGACGTATGTGTATGTGTGTGTATATATATATATATATATATA
>JAQQSV010004516.1:0-14808 GCA_028646515.1 Pseudochirops corinnae | reverse complement strand
TTAGCCTCATATATCCACTACTTTTAAAGCAGTTTTATATTAAATTAAATTTTAATTTTATATGTAACTGATTTTTTCCTTCAATTTTGAAATAGAATTTTCTTTTGAAGCATATCTTACTGATTAACAATGATATTTTATTTTCTGCTCTACCATGAAGTTATTATTCAGATTTTCTGCTCTGTTGTGAATGTCATCTTGATTTTTGAGGTTATTTTTTTGTCTGCCTTTTGTTTTGGATTTCTGAATTGTATTCAGATTTTTTTGATTTAATTCCACTGAGCAGAACCATTTATACTTTTCAATCATATTTGACTATTAATATTTATTATATAATTTTGCCTAAGGGAATACCAATCATTTTATAATTGCCGTTTTAGCATAGTTTTTTGCTTACTACCTTGTCAGGTAATTTGCTGATAATTATGGTTGAAACTGTTATCATGTCTAATTTGGATTGTTGGAGTTGACCAGATTGCTTGGTTACTTGGCATAGCACCCTTTAGTGAATGGGTAAATATTGTCATTGGATTGAGCTGAAAATTGATAATATGTAAATATACACATATTTATATATCATGTGCACATTTAATATATAAATATATATTCAACATATAAAATAGACTCCTTTATAGGAAGGAAAATGTTTTTAACCTTACATATGAAAATAAGACATTCGCGGGATTGTAAATAAAATTACAATATATTTATGTGAGTCATTGTCAAGAGAATCCACTAAGGATATGCTCTATGAACTATTAAAACTCTTTTGACTATTCAATAATTCTTGCCAAAATCTTGATAGTGGATAGTTTCTGGAAGTTGATTCATAATCTTCCATTGAAAGGGCAGGATTTATGTGATAAACATGCAACACTAATGAAAGTAGACTATTACAACATAGCAACTGAAATTTAATTTTAGAAATATATTTGTTTTTTTTTTTTTAAATCTATAAAGAGCCAGTTGTTAGAGACCATTTAAGTGTGAGTGATGCTGAGTCCATGTACCCTCAGTCAGACTTGTTGCCCACACCTAGACTTCCATGGAGGAATAATAGAGTATCATCAGAGAGAGAGGCAACACCTACGTTGGGTGGAAAGCAGACCACAAAGACCTTCATAAGCCCTTCATTAGTGGCCATGGGTCTTCTGAGGTGTGTAGAGATAGCTCCCCTGAACACAAGTGCATATGATATAGTTTTAAATATAACCTACATTATTAACATTTTCCCATAATTTTCTTAAGTCTAGGCAAATCAGCAAAACAATAAATCGAGCCCTGATAAGTAGTATTGGTCAGTTTCTGAGGTGTAATATATACTATGACTGAAAATGACAAATCAGCTTTCTTGAGCCAACACAGCCTGCCCCTTTCTTCCTCTTTTCAGCTCCCTTTACTGTATTGTCTTCTCGTATTTGAATTTAATCTCCTTGAGGATGGGGGCTGCCTTTCTTTTTGCTTTTTTGCTGTATATATACTCCCAGTGCTTGGCACAGTGTCTGGCACATATTAAGTTTATTTATCTATCAATATGGTACAAAAATTGACCATGTAGACATAAAAATCTCACAAAGAAATACAGAAGATCAGAAATATTAAATACATACTTTACGAACCACTTTCTAATAAAGTGCCATTCAAGAAAGGCTTAAAACTTAAGTAGAGACTGTGTGGGGAGTGAAAACTTGTCAAGATTCTCTTCATTGCTGCTGTCAATCAGCAGCAAGCCCTTTTAGGAGTCTTTCAACCCCCACCTTCAGTCCTCTGTGTACTTTCCCACCTGGTGGGCCCCTCCTCCTGGCCAGTGGGAGTCAGGGACAGCCCGAACTCACCCCCTTCCATGGGAGTGAGGGACAATGGGGGAAATATGACAATGCTGTATTAGGGTTTAAAAACTCTTTTTGCCACACAGTGGGCACCCCTCCCTCATGACCATTCATGGGGAAGACCACCCTCTTCTCCCAGGGGAAGAGAATAAAATTTCCTGTTCTTATCCTAAGAAATCTCCATGTTGTTGATTAAATTTTGAATGGGGTTTTTCATCCCACACAAGACTAAATAACTTAATCCTAAAGAACAGGTAAATCAAAAAACAAATTATAGAATCTATAGAAATTTTCAACAAAGAAAACAACAATGAAAAGAAAATATGCCAAAGCAGGGACTTTTAATTCTCCAAACAGTTTCATCAACAACATTAAAAGAAAGAAAAGATCAATGAATTGGGCACAAAACTAACTAAATATATAAATAGGAATTCTGAAAATCAACGAAAATATTAATAAATTTGTAAGCCAAAAAAACCTCATTGAATTAATAAATCAAACTGCAAGCAATTGCTAGCATGAAAAATGAATTACAACAAATAATAAAGTTATTAGGAACTATTTCATTCTACTACATACCAAGAAAACTAAGTGAAATGGATAAATATCTACAAAAATAAAATTGCACAGGTTAACAGAATAAGAAATAAAGTATTTAAAATAATCCAATCTGAGAAAAAGAAATTGAACAATACATAAACACCCAAAGGGATAAAAAAAGAAGACAACTAGAAACAGTTAGCTTTACAAGTAAGTTCTATCAAGCATTAAAAGATCAAGTAATTCTATTTCATAAACTGTTTGCAAAATGGAAAAAGATAGAATTCTACCAAATTCATAAATACTTAAAAATTAAACTATACATAGAGATTTGTGGTTTCACATACTAGACTTTTTATGTTCTTCACATATGGAAATGTTCACAATTAAAAAACAATAAAGCAAATCTGAGAAGCCCAAGCCCTTTGGAAAATTAATTTCCTTATTGGGAATTTTTATATATGTATATATATATATGTATACATAATATATAATATGTGTATATAATATATAAGCCTTACAGGCTTATGAATATTTTGTTTCATTGTATGAGGTTCCCCTCAGACACTAAAACACTTAAAAATGACAAAATCATAGCTATATAATGTTCTGGTCAAAAGTAGTAGAGTTATTTTAAAAGACAAATGAATGTTCAACTTACATTTTGGGGGAATTCACTTCCATCCAGAACGCCCAATAAATGTAATTTCAGGATCAGTTTGCTGGCCAAAAGTAGATGACAGCAACCACAAAGTGGTGAAGCCTGACTGTCGGGGATTTCATTTAACCAAGCAAGGACCAGTTGGTCACAATGGACAGGGTGGGGCAGAGCAGCAATGACCGAACAATGGCAGTACCCTATCCCAGGCAGTTGAGGATAAACACCTCTTGTCACAAAGGCTTTTCAGAAGGATGTGCTTGAAATCTGCTAGACCCCTCTGGGAAATTTTTTTGCAACTAACTCACATTGCTTCAATCAGTAGAAGCACAAATGGAGTCATGTATCTTCCCCACAAATCTGGGAAGGTTCATGGCTGCACTGCCATGCTTATCATTCCTGTTGGAACACTGAGGCCACTCAATCCTCTAATCTCATCTAATGAGGTTCTGTTGCCTTTATCTAACACTTACGACATCTTTCTATTTTCCTTGATGCTGTGTTCTACATCTAAAAACTCTTAAGTCAGAGCATCCCCTGACTACACCTTCAAATTTTCTACCTGTCATATCTCTCAAATATGCTTTGCTCTCTCACCATGATCCCTATCTCAGGTTTGCTTAATCTTGAATGAGGGCAAATTAGAGTAGTGACTTGGGATGGCCTTGGAAAATGCTTAAATATTCATCTCCATTTTGTGTAGAAAAGTGATATAAATGAGAGAGAGAAAGAGTGACAGAATTACCAGATTGTCCAATACCCAACCTGGGCTCCATCAGCCTTCTTTCAAATGCACTAAACTCCTTTGACCTTCTGCCATATTGGTTGTGTCGATTCCTAGCTCTTAATCACCACCATCATTCATTTTTTCCATCCCTGTTCACAGTTTAGTGACCATTGCTACTGAGTTATAAAAGTGTACATGACTGGATACACCACATCTGAAATTCATGGTGGCAACAGTATAAATCTCTTGTTGTCTCCTTATCATATTCTCCATAGATAATTTTTCTAAACCCTTTTTACATTTTGCAAGACCCAAATTCAAATCCCGAACTCCCAGTCTGAGCAATAATAGAGTGGTAGTGCTAGAAACCAGATTATAAATAGTTAAAAAATGAGTTGGGAGACTGAGAACTATCACTATTGAAACAGCTATTTTCAAGGTCATCATTGACTTTATAATCATTAGAAAAGCTTTTCTCAGTCCTCCACATCCTTGACCACTCTGGATAGTATTAGATAACTCAGATACCACCTCCTTCCTTGAGACTCTTTCTTCCCTTGGCTTCCTTGTCACCACAGAGTCTTGGTTTTTCCTCTGTCTTTCTTACTGCTCCTTAGCTGCCTTATTCTACATGTTGGAAAGAATACTAGATTTGGGACCAGAGGACCTAAGTCTGAATTCCAGTTCTACCACTACTCACTACTTGTATATGATTCCTGACAAGTCTTTTAAATTCACCTGCTGGCACCTGTAAAATGAGGGCACTGGACCGAATAGATCTTAAGGTCCCTTCCACCTCTGAGTACTACGATCCTATGGTGCCTATTTTATGATACTATTGAACCACTAAGAACCAACTGGCAGGAAGAGCAGTGTATTGGAACCACACACTCTTGAAGAAGTAGCAACCAGTAGAAATAGGCAAACCTTTGTCCCGGCTTGTAAGACATGGATCTATCAGATTGCATGCTGTCTTGGGGAGTGGAGAAAGGAGAGAGGGGAAAAATTTATAAATCAAAATTTTATAGAAGTGGACGTTGAAAACTGAAAATAAATTTTAAAAAGAAGAGGACATGGACCTAAAGAGAGCTATTTGAATGGTTCATAGCAAAGTCAAAGGTGAAATGCTGATTCAACAGTCCTGTAAAATGCTTCATAATTTGATTTTAAGTTTCAGTCTCCTGGGAGAACACACAAAGAGCTAGATTACTGCTGTTTGCTTAAATCTTTGTTAATAGCTGTTTGTGTGTCTCATATTAAATGTGTGTATATATGTGTGTGTAGGAAATAGTTGTCCTATACCTGATTTACACTGTACGTTGAATACTTTTTTTTGCTACTCTTTCTTTTTGGGGAGATACTAGACATGGGTTAAACTTTAGTTTTAAGTGATTTTTTTTCCCCAGGGATTTAAGGTGAGAGCCCTGGGTTCAACAGGAAGAAAAGAAGAAAGAAAACAAGCATTTATTAAGCCCTTTCTATGTACCAGGTACTGTGTCTTACAGCAGTTGTTTTGTTGTTATACCTGTTTTGCAGGCACTTAGCATCACTAGATGTCATGCTGGTATTAAACAAGATGAATGGCTTGGGTTCATTCAAAGCACTAAGTAATTTCCCAAATAGGATAGTTTGATTTCATCTTCCTTTTAACTCCTTCCCTTCCCCTGGCCTGGATCCCAGATACAAGGTCTAGTTCATTGTCCTTGGAACGCTTTTCCATTTCTTAAGTACTTACCTTGTGTCAAGCACTGTTCTAAGTCCTGTGGATAGAAACAGAAAAGAAAGACAGCCTCCCAGCTTTCAAACATTCACATTGTAATAAGGGGAAACAATACATAGGGGAGGGTTCACAGATGCAAATGCTTGCTGGTCCTTAGGATGCCTTTGCAGGATGGATGACAAAGTCAACGGTGTGACAAGTCATATTGCAGTGCCTAGGAGTCCAGAGGCCAGAGTAGTAGGGATCAGTTGAATGCATTTATTAAATGCTTACTAAGTCCCAGGAATGGTTTTAAGTACTAGGGATATAAATAGAGAAAGCAAGGCAGTCTCTTTCCCACAGCAGCTTACATTCGAATAGCTTGCATTCAAATAATGTGTAATCCTGTTTGTTCTCTCTCTCACCAAATGTTTCCATATGGGGGACCTGGGTGAGACAGGAAGAGTATTCAGCTAAAGAGGAGCTTGGAGCTGGGTCCTACTGGGTACACTTGGCTGATATGGCCAAACAGATTTGAGTAATAAAGGTCCCAGGGGAGCTTAGTGTCTTACTCCATTGTCAGGGACTGATGAGATTTGGGTCTAGATGCTTGAAATTGTTGCAACTTGAAGTCACTCTGCCTCACTAGTCCATAGTGCCTGTCTCCCAGCTTTTCCCTGAATAAGGCATAATATTCCTTTGGAGTTTTGGGGCAATGGGAGAAGACAGATATTATTGGTTGGTTTACCCTTTCTTAGGAATAAAAAGGAAGGTCCTCCTATCTTTCCTCCCCCTCCCCCAATCAATTACTTCTGAAGGAAGACTGTCTTAAAAGGCAAAAGCAGCTGCCAATTTCCACTCTTTGACACCATTAATACCAGACATTTATATAGTGACACGTCCAGAAACAATAACAATCATTGTAAATAGCTGAGAACAAATCATTTGTAAGGACATGAATGAATTAATGTAAAAATGTTAAGTTCTTACCATGTGCTAAGGAATCTGTATTCTAATATTAGAAAAGAGAATTAGACATTTTTGCCCTCAAAAAGCTTATTTTCTAAAGGGGGAAAACTGTGTATAGGGATGTTTTATTATGGGAAGGAGAAAGGAGGGTTCCTTTGTGGCAGCAGGCAAAAGGTGAGATCCTGGATGGGTGACTGGATGGAATGTGGAACTGAAACGTAAGTCTATTGTCTAGGGCCAACAAGTGAGCCAGTGGGCTAGTTGGCAAAAACTCAGTCACCAGTCAGTTGAGCCCTAGGGATAGAGATTCAAAAATGAACCAATTAACTTTTCTTTGGACACCTGGATTCTGGAAGGCCCAGGTGTGGAGGTCAAGGTCTCAGATTTTGAACGGAGGATGCTATTCCAGGTGGAAAAGAGATCACCATAGCAAGCTGATGGTAAAGATGGCCTGGGTGGATGGCTGGATGTAGGAGACATGCTGAAGCAGCTCCTATGGTCTCACAAGCCAAGTTATTAAATTTTCACTCTGAGTATTTACACTCTCAGAAACATGTAAGTACTACAAATCATGGATTGTTTTTTTGATTGTCTAGAATTAAGAAAGTGATGGAGATACAGTTAATGATGGGTATATATTTTTGGGGGGATTCAGTTGTTAATACTTACCACCATACCCCATGTCTGGATGGGATGTATAAGTGAAACCTCCCCCACCCACTAAACTATCTTCCCCACTACTCCAGTGCTCTGCTCCAGGGTAGGAAAATTGGAAGAAACCATCCATTGCCACATTCTTAGAAAGCTGAACTCCGTGCCAGTACCAATATGTCTTTAAAAGGCAAGGTTGGGTGAATGCAGGAATCTCACCAAGTATGCCCCAGTCATGTCCATCAGTCCTAGGCAAGGCTTGGTTTTTCAGCTTCCTATTGCCATTAACTGTAACTTCAGCGTGCTAACATCCTCAGGAGAAAGACGGCAGATGCTTATGTTACCTAAAGCCAAGTATAAACATCATAGCTACATTTTCTTTAAATTTTGGAGTAAAAATCAGGTGGCCACCACAAACCCATCCCCAAATCCACAGTCCTTGTGACAACCCACTACTTAGATAACCAGAAGGCAAAAGATTACACAAGAAAGCTTATAATAAATGCCAAAAGAGTGATATAGATCAAAGGAAAGGACAATTATGTATGGCATGAGCACTCCAAGTACTGGAGAAGGTTTAACTTGAGTGAATCAGATAACTGGAGCAAGCTTTGAAGGAGGGCATATGCACTTGATAAACTTCTCAGCTGAGAGAGGAGTTCATGTGTTTTGGCATGCAATTAAAAAAACCTAGAAAAGCAAGAGATAAAAAAACCCCAAACACATCATTAGACACCACATTGAAGAGATCAACAAAACTTAAAGTTAAAAAAAAACTCACTGAATTAATTTTAAGAAAAAATTATGATATTTTTCTGGATGGAAAACTAGTAAAAAAGTAAAGAGTAAGATAATTGGAGTTAAAAACAAATTATTAAAAATCAAGTGAAAAATGAATAAAATGAATTCACAATTGAAGATGAAATAAAGGAAACTATCAAACTATTCTGTCCAGTTGCATGACACTAAAATAGATGTTTATAAAAATATGAAACACCAAGATTAATATTATTTAAAGAAAGCTCTTTATAGCCCCATTCCTCTTTGTATTCTGATCCAGCAATACTGACATCCTTGCTGTTCCTTAAATAAGATACTCCATCTCTCACTCTAGGCATTTTCACTGGTTGTCCCTCATTCTTGAAATGCTCTCCCTCCTCATCTCTGCCTCGATTCCTTCAAGCCCAGCTAAAATCTCACCAGCTACAGGAAGGCTTTCTCAATCCCTCTTAATTCTAGTGCCTTCCCTCTACTGATTACTCCCTATTTATACTTTATATAGCTTGTGAGAGATGGAGTATCTTACTCAAGCAACAGCAAGGATTAAGATTAGGGATAAAGTATGGATAGATATTATCACCAGTGTTATTTGATATTGCACTAGAAATGCTCTTTACACGAACAGGACAAGAAAAAGAAATTGAAGAAATAGGTTTTGCTATTTCTCTCATCCTAAAAGAATTAGAGGAAAGCTTGAGATAAATTGTGTTCACTGTCTCTCGAAGACTGATGGAACAACATTCAGTTCAATTTTTTTAAAATGGCAAGAACTGTGGAGTATTTGAAGTGGAAGCCTCAAGGTGGGGTAGCTAGGTAGGTGCAATGGATAGACTACTGGGCCTGGAATCCAGGTCCGTCTGTAAAAACGAGGATAACAATAATGCCTGGGATATGAGATCCTCACTCCCAAGTTGCGAGGGTCAAATGCGATATTTGTAATGTGCTTGGCCCAGAACATAGTAAATGCCATCTAACTGCTTTGGTGGTGGTTGTTCAGTCTTGTCCAACTCTTCATGACTCCACTTAGGGTTTTCTTGGCAAAGATACTGGAGAAGCTTGCCATTTCCTTCTCCAGCTCACTCTACAGATGAGGAACTGAAGTAAAATGGGTTCAGCCACCTGCCCAGGATCACGTAGCTAGTAAGCGTCTGAGCCCAGATCTCAACGTAGCAAATCTTCCTAACTCCAGGCCTTGCATTCTATCCCTTGTGCCACCGAGCTGCCCAATACAAATGCCATTATCACTAATATTAGATAATTAAGTAATGTATATAAAACAGTACACCTTGCCCATAATAATATACTATATTTTAATTTGCTTCATATTGGTCTAAATAGTTTTAGGATATTTTTCTAGCTCATGGGGTAAATTATTATTGCTAGGACTCAAGATCCTCAAATAAATCACAATTGTGCACTGACATTACACCCATTCCCACTGGAAGATTTCTTTGTATGTTGGAATAATGGGAATACTGGACGCTTCACATTAGAATCTCCTATTGTCATTGTAAGCCTAGAAGTCCCGTGCATAATTTAAGAATAGTCAATAGTTTATATAGGATGCTCCAGTTTCCTTATATCACTAATTATAACTATAAAGATGTTTATAGCTATATGAGTATAATATTATTATCAGGAAAAAAAACCAGTATATCAGTTAAGCTCCAACTCCCACTGGTAGGTTCCTATTGATGTTGGATTGATGGAAAGAAATAAACTGTGAAAAACAACACAAACTTCCCTAAGATCATTGGAAAGTCATGTAATAACTTAAGTAGAAGGATATTATTTGTAGCTAATGAGGGAAATATTATATCCAAGGAGTTTGATTCTGACAAAGGATACAGTTATACTCTTACATTGCACCAAGGTCCACCACGGCATGCCTGCTAACAAACAAACAGAAAATAGCTAAAATGAGGGAAGTTTAGACAGAGATAGCTCTTACTGGCATTTAGAAGCTGAATTACTAAGAAGAAAATATATCCTTAACTTGATGAGATTACATTACCAAAAGTCTTACTGCTTTGTACTACACAGGGATGAACTTTTTTACATTTATTTTCTGTTTGCATTTTTCTTTTTTTTTTTTTTTAATCAAGAGGCATTGCTACATTTTAAAGGACTTCTATCAAGTGTGTATATTTATTTATTGGTAAGCACTTAGCAGCCTATTTAAGTGTGATTGTATCAAGTATTAAGATCCAGAACTTGTGAATCCCACAGTGGGAGGAACTTCCTGTTGTAACAGGAAGGGGCAAAACAGGGAGGAGCTAATATCTTATATAAGGAAAAACCCAAGCTGAGAGAGGCCAGAATTCCTCAGTGACCATCTGGAGGCTGGGCTGCTACTGTTGGACTGAGGACTGAACTGAGAATTGAGAAGAGAAATGAGAACTAAGGCAGAACTTCTTGGAGTAGGGCAGGGGGAGACTGAGGAAGAGAGGCCAGAAAGTGATTTTGATTTTCAGAATGGAGCTTCTGCTGAGGAGCTGCTATGAGTGAGAGAGGAGGATCCCTGCTTGAGGAACCTGTTCTGTTGTGAAGGCTTGGGAATGTGGGTGTTCACTGCATTAACCATGTGTACCAACTGCATGGTTACTGTAATGACTTTGACTTTCTGGTTCTGGGACTTGGTTTCCTGGTATTTGAATAAGGACTTAAGGTGGACTAGACACCGTGAGCTTCAATATGGAACAAGAATTGCATGGACAGCTAGACAAAGAACTGGGAGCTGTCTGCCTTTGAACTCAGGTGGCAGACGGTTAGATTCAGACAGTAGCTGGGACCCTGGAAGAGGAACCACGGAAGCTGAGAACCTGCCTTGAGTCAAGAAAAAAGACCTCTCATTGGATATTTAATACTGACTGATGAAATTTTAACTCACTTGTGACCTAGGGGTGGATGGCCTTTGTACTTTCCACTACCCCTTAAGAGGGTACTGTGGTAGTGACTGATGATATTGTAACTTAATTCAACCCTATGGGTGGAGGACTTTGACTTTCGTACTTTGTGATTGACTAAATGAATCTACTTTGCTTAAAACTATGTGACCACTTTGGTGAAAATTATGTGGCTATTTTAGTGATAAGTTGTAACATTGTGAATGCTGTACCTTGATTTTCTTAGAATGTTTTGTCTTAATTTGTTACTGAATAGAGAGTTTATTATACTGTGTAATCACAACCTTGAAAGCAATCCTCACAGCAGCAATCCTCTGAAAAGCTGCTCGTGCTTGGCTTTACATATAGGCACACTGCCCTAAGTTCCAGAACCATTTTCCCAGCTTAACTATGTGACAATAGTTCCTGGTCTATTTCCTCATAGGTAAAATGGGAAGAATAATAGTCCACACAAGGTTGCCGTGAAGATCAGGAACATAGCAAATATATTTCCGACTGAATTTATCATCTCTACCCGACTTGCCTTTGAATTAATGGCATTGCCCACCATTCTAACTTTGAAGTCATCTTCCTCATCTTTACATCCAATCTGTTCATTCATACTCTATTTTCTTTAGAAAGTTAAAAAATACTTTTTTCAATCAACAAGTTTTTATTTTTTCTCCTTTCAGTGCAGAAACACCACCACAATTAAACTCTTTATAACAAATTATCAGGCAAGCAAAACACTCTAGTGGTATCCACAAATATATGTCCTTAGTTCATCACTTCTCTCTCAGGAGGTAGGTAGCAAGCTACTTCATTAATTAGTGATTTTTAAATGAAATAATTTGTGTAAAGCATTTAAAGAACTATTATAACAAAGTCAAATACCATTATCAGGAAATATTGTCCTAGGTCTCCTAAGACTCAGCTCTACACATTCTCTTTGATACTTATCCCAGGCCTCGAACCAGGGGCTGGTTCTAAATTTCTGTCCTATTACAGATCTTCCAAGTGACAACATTTGCTCCTCAAACTCTCCCATTCTAAGGACTTGGAACTCTTTGTAGATCTGAACCAAACTGAATGAAAGCTTCATCACTCTTCAAAGATATAAACCAACGAGCTAAGTATTATTTTTTTCAACATTCTTGGGAATTCCACAGTATTCTTTTTCATCTTTACTGAGTGCCCAATGCACAGAAGAGAATCCCCTGCCCTATGTGGCTGACAGCCTAAAAGAATTGGATATTTACAGATTATTTTTCTTGGTCAACTGCCATTCATTGGTAGGCTTAATGAGAAAAACAGGAGGAAAAAAATACAATGAAAATTATCATTTTTATCCTCTATTTAACCTCCTTTTAAGGTCTTTTAATATATATTCATACATTGAACAATTCAGTGCCTCTTAATGGGTCTGAATCATATGCTGCCAGAGACTGGACAAATGATAGTTCAAGTTTATTCCTTTATCATGTTGCAAAAAAATTGACATTTTGATATTTTAAGCTAGCATGAAAATCTTAATGGAGAAAATATAAGGAAGTAAAAGAAATGCTGTGCTTTGAGGAAGGTGAACAATTTATTTCAATTTAGCATTTCAAGTTATTTCTATAACAAAACACTGATTTGCTTCAAGTTATTTATATTTTATTTTCACAAAAAGATTTATAAATAGTACACTTTTAAGTACATCACACTAGTGTAAGTCATTATCCTATTCAACTGACCAACGTATCTAGAGAATATTCTTTTTTATATAACTTCATAGCCTTCAGAAGCAGACCTATGTAATACTTTGTTTTCAGTAGGAAAAACAAAATTTTACTTATGAAAACAAAAGGACAATAATTTCATAAAAATTATCAACTACTGTATCTTTTCTTGAGTTCTTCAAGAGAATTATCCTTCAATCCCGAGTTTTCCAGGTGACTAAATAATGCACATGTAACTAGAAGAAAAGAAAAATTAAATATTACTTAAAATTTTTTACCTTAATTCCTTTAAAAAATTTGATACTCTGATGCATCCTGGATTGGTATTCTTCCAATAATGCGTATCACAACCCCACAATACCTTTTCATCTAGGCCTTTGCAGAAATCCTCTAAGAGGAAATTTTTGTTTGTCTTCTCAGAGCACATATCTAAGACATAACAGAGTCTCCTAACCCAACCAAGAAGTGACTTCTACCTACTTGTGTTAATTCGCAGGCACAAATGACACCATGAGAAGTTACCTAGGAAGCCCTGCCAAAGATTAGGTGAGAAATTGAAAATCATAGCCGCACAGCTGGTTTTTCCATCATGCTTACTGAAGATAAGAGATGAAGAAAAGAAATTATTTGGGATGAAGAACAAGGTAAGACTTTAGTGTCTAAGTATGGACTTCAGATTTTTGGATCATGGTTTAAAATACAGAAATGTCAGGCTCTTGGCTAGTAATAGCTGCTAAAATGTATTTGCTTAGAATTGCGCGTGCACACACACCCCCCCCCCACCTCCACCCCCCACACCCAGCCAGGTAGATGCCAGAGAGCAGCTATGATGTAAGCAGAATAGCAGTACTGACATCAGAAATTCAAAGGGGAAAACAATTCAAGAAAGGTGGCAAGTGGGACAGCTAAGTGGTGCAGTGAATAGAGCACCCGCCCTGGAGTCGGGAGGACATGAGTTCAAATCTGGCCTCAGACACGTTTACTAGCTGTGTGACCTTGGGCCCTTAACTCCAATTGCCCTGCCTTTCCCCCTCGTAAAAAAATGTAAAAAAACAAAAAATGAAAACAACTAAACACAAAGAAATAGGCAAGTAGCAGATCTACAGCTTCAAACGTCTAGGCACAAACGGAGAGTCTAGGCAACAAACATGGCAAATTTAGGTTCCTAATCACAAAAACAAAAATTTGAAAGGCAGTATCTTCACAATCGTATGAAATACTGCTACAAAACATTATGAAAGGAAATGCAAATCAAAACAACTCTGAGATCTCAACACATATCCAGCAAACTGAAAAAGAAGAGCAGCGGCTGCAGAAAGTCAAACACACTAATACACTGTGGGTAGTGTTATGACTTGGTCCAACAATCCTGGAGAATTGAAAACTCTGCTACTTGCTGAACAGCTGATTCAAATCTCATTGCTATGTATATATTCCAAAGAGCTCAAAGACAGAATGGTTTGATATACATAAAAATATTCAGAGCAAAAGCTCCCTTTGTGGTAGCAAAGAACTGTATATAAAGTAGATACATACTGACTGGGGGAATAGCAAATCAAATTGTGACACCTGTATAGTATGGAATATACTGTGCTATATAAAATTATGAATATTATGAACTGAAAGGAAAATGGGAAGGCTTATACAAACTAGTGTGGAGTGAAGTAAGCATAACCAGGAAAACCATATACAATAACTGCATAGCAATGTAAACTGAAAAGAACCAACAAAACTACAAATAAACATTACATAATTAAAAAAAATTTTTTTAAATAAATATTACATAATTATAATGATGAAATCTGACCCAAAGAAAGAAAAATAACTCACTCCCTTCCTTCTACTGCATATTCTTTCAGACTTGGTCATGGTGGTGTTTAGTTTTGTTCAACTACTATTTTTTCTTTTCTTTCTTTTTTTATTACTAGGAATGGCATGCTAGGTTAGGGAAAAGGAAAGGATATAATCAGAAATGAAAATGATATATAAAAACATGTGGGTGTTTTTTAAAAATAGAAGACTGATGTTCAAGGTGGGTGGGATGCTGATGATACCTGAGAACCAAATGAAGGCAGAGATGCTCAATTATTATTTTACTTCTGTTTTCTCTACCAATGAAAATGACTTTTGGACTATAAATGTTGACCACAAGTGGCAAAAAAAAAAAGCACAGATGCCAAAAATAAGGAAATAGCAAAGGAACGTTGTTATGGGAATCTAAAGATCTTCCCTGCCCCTAGGCCCTTTGCTGAAGTGGCTACGTGACTTTGAGGACCCTTGGATATTTGAAAGTATACTGTGATCCCTAATAGGCTGAATGTGGTCACGTGGAGCCTGTGGCGCCAGGCT
>JAQQSV010004515.1:0-14808 GCA_028646515.1 Pseudochirops corinnae | reverse complement strand
CTAAGAATCTAATGTTCTCTTCAGGGTCCCTTTTGTCTTTGTCAGTGAGGAATCTGGATATTTTATTCTCCCACACAATTCCTACAAGGAGTTAGTCATTTCATGAGTTCATGCACCCTTATTTCAAAGCACACATATATTAAAACATGCCATGCTCCTATTTCTCTGGAGAGTTGCACTAACTTCATGACATTTCAGTGATTAAATAGCAATGCTTGCTATGCCATCACCAAGATATTTTACAGAACTTCCCACCTGGAAGAGACATGTGCCAAAGCACTTTCAGGCAGTATAGACACTGATTTGTGCTTAATTATGAAAGTGACCCTTAATAAGGTATTGTCCAACTATTGACAATTGTATTTTTGCCTATAATTAGTAATGAAAAATTGATACCAGAGCTCTTACATGATGAGTGGTATTGATTGAACCAATAGGGGCCTGCTGTCCTATGGGACAGCAGCAGGTACGTTCCAAGTGAGATGTCAGACTGCAAATTAGATCACTGACAAAGGTTATCAAATTTAAAAAGAATCGATGCTAAGTGAGGCCACACACATTTGAGTTTACCTTTGACTGAAATATTCTTAAAAAGCACAGGTGGCTAGTTGGTACAATAGTACAGAGAACTGGACCTGAGTTCAAATCTAGTCTCAGAAACCTACTAGCTTGGGAAAGTCACTTAACCTCTGTTTGCCTCAATTTTCTTATCTATAAAATGGGTATAATAACAACAATAACAACAATGGGTATAATAACAACACCTCCTTCTTAGGGCTGTGGTGAGGATTAAATGACATGTTTATAAAGCACTTAATACACTGCCTGGCATATAGTAAACACTATATAAATGTGAGCTAATATTATTATTATTAAAACATTCTTACAGATAATAGTGATTAATGGTAATCACTAATAAAGTCAGCTCATTGTCCATGGGTAAAGTGGAGGACTGCCAGGCAGGGTGTTTACTGCAGTGGGGCTACTAGGTATCCAGTTCAATAGTTGTGAAGGCCTATCAAGAACCCTGGGACTTTGGCCAATTGGATTCTGGCAATGTCACAACTGCATTCCTGACTAGTGTGATATAATAATTAAATGGTGTTGTTGTCTAGTCATTTTTTCAGGCGTATCCCACTCTCCATGATCCCATTTGGAGTTTCCTTGGCAGATACTGGAGTAGTTTACCATTTCCTTCTCCAGATCATTTTGCAGATGAGGAAACTGAGGCAAACAGGGTTGAGTTATTTGTCCAGGGTCACACAGTTAGTATCTGAGCCCAGATTTGAACTCATGAAGATGAGTCTTTCTGGTTCCAAGCTCAGTGTTCTATGTACTATGGTGCCACCTAGCTACCCCCTGAGCCTAGAAAAGAGACAGGTTGGCATAAGGATGCAGGCTGGCTTTCCTTGGAACCATTGTGATGATCAGTTTGATGTGAAGAACAGAGGAGATAGTGACGCTCCTTTGTGTTCTGGAACCCCAAGATTTTGAGATATATATTGACATGAATCAAGCAATATCAAGCTTCATGAATAATGGGAAATGGACTCTAAAAACATCATTTTAAAAGAGATGTTGCATTAAATCATTGTAATTACTCAATAACTTATCATTTTAAAAAAAAACTTTCAAAATGCAAAGACCTTGTAGAAGAAATAACCAAAAGGCGAGGAACATGGAATCCTTGTCATGTCTCTTACTGCAGTTGTCCTGAAGAGATATTCAATAAGGCCACTGAAAATGAGTTTAGTTCCCAGTGCTCTTATTCAGTTAGAAGAAGCAGCCATTTTAATAACTTGGCCTATAGTTCATAGCACAATCAATCCAAAATCAGTGCCAAGATAGGAAGTTGTTCTTGGACCATTTCTATATGTATTACATACACACACACACACACACACACAACAGTGATCATAATAATTATCAAAAATAATATCATCTATTACAATTGGTATTACTGTGACTGTCAGTATTCCATTACAAAGTTCCCTTTCTATTGCATGGAGGTAACCCTGAGTTACCAAAGACAATTGAAGCTGAGCATAAGCTCTAGTAGCTTCTACCATGCTGCGTATGGCGCTAGCAACAGAAAGAGAAAGGAGGGAGGAGAGGAAGGAAGGAAGCATAATAACCCAATAAGAAATGCTGTGCAATTAAAACAACTTACTATGGAACTATTTAAACAAGTAATTGAAAATTGGGGAATATATAATAGATATGACTGACACCAACTATCATAATCTTATCTAGGTTTGACCAGTATAAATTAATTGCCACAACAAAGAGATGAATGAGAGAGCCCAGAAAGCAACTCAATCAGCAAACATTGGACTGACTTGCCCAATGGAAAGCAATACTGTCAAAGGCAAGGTTAGACTGTTAACCATTCCCTCAGAAGAGTTAGAAAAGAATACAGTTATCATACAAAGGGTGATGGAGAGGCACATGGTGGAGGTAAGCAGACTCCAACACAGTATCAATGAGAATCTCTGATGCAGAGCAGGAATAAAACACATTATCCAGAGCTGTGGTATAGAAAGAAAAGATTTGTTAGTCTATGGAAGGAACAAGGGTTGACAGACAGGTAAACAGCCAGAGTTCTCCACTGGGGGCCTCAAAATTTTCAGAAAAAAATCATACTAAGTCGATCCATCCCCCCAGAATTTATGGAGAATGTGGACAAGGGTTCCACAGATGAGGAGGCATGAATGGATTGTTATCGATGTCATTGAAAGGAACTTCAGAATTGATTAGTTGGCCATACAAAGTCCCTGACTTCAAAGAACTTACATTCTAATAAGGAAGACACCTGATATAGAAGAGTAGGAACAGGGAGAGTTATTTTGATTTGGAAATTACAAGAATAGTGAGCAGAGCCTTGCTGGAGTAGACCAACACACTTTTCCAAACATAATGACACAATTGATTTATTATAGTTTAAGATCTGGAAAGGGGTAGTACATGTGTTTGTGTGTATGTGTGTGTGCATCTTGGGATAGGGGAAAATGTGATGTCGTGGTAATGGGAAAAAAGATGGCTGGAGAATGAAGTGTATATAGTTGAAGCCAGGTGTGGATGTATTAAGTGACCAAAGTGACCAGTAATGCATAAGGGTGAATATTTCTAGATGTGTAAGGGTTAAATCCTCCAAATCCCAGTTTCTGGTCCAGATGGTTAGGCAGCTGGTGAGATGTCCAGGGAGTGAAGTGTTTCAGTAATATAATTAATAACTCACATTTAAGATAGACATGGTCCTTTCTTAAAATAGACATGTAAGGTAGAGAGTTAGAATAACCAGTATGATTTCCAATTTACACATAAGAAAATTCAGCCCGTAACAAGGTTAAATGACTTGCCCAGAGACACCAAGCTCCTAAGTGACAGAACCAGGGGTTGATCCTGACTTCCGACTCTCACTCCAGGGTTCTTTCCTCTGCTTCTCGTTCCTCTTAAACAGTCTCTCCAAGCTTCCACAGCTGCTACATATTTACAGAGTGGACAGTTATTGGCAGCTATGGTGATAGAGCAGCAGACTGTGCAGTAGTCCCAGAAGAAGGCATCAGCAGCATTTAGCACCAAATGCAAATTCCCTTTCTAGCCACCCCCTCTATTTCCTTCAGAGTGTCTGCCTCCTTCATAGCTGATTCACCAGACAGTGTTGATGATCTCAGGATCTACCTTTTGACAAATTGGTCTTCCAGCTCCCTTATTCTTCCATAGGCTAATCTCTTGGTTAACCATCTATCTCTAAACTCAGTCTCGACTCGGCATACCCAGATGACCCCACTGGTGGTGCCCAATTACAGCTGTGCTGAAGATCTCTGACCAAAAGGAAATCTTTTGCTTACTCTCTAATCTAGTAATGTTGCTTACATGCTGAATCTCTGAAGCACCCAGGAATGCTGATTCTGCGCTTCCCCCAAAGTCCTGCCAGCTAACACAGTTGCTTTCCAGACACAGGGCCCAGCTGGAGCACTTAGTACTTGAGGATTCCTCCAGGGAGTAGCATTTGAAGACAAGACATACCTGTTCAGGCAACAGTTAGACTACACTTCTCCACCTTTGGTCAGTTCAATCAATCTCCCCCCAAAAAACAGAGGACTTGTCAGGATGCCTGACCTAAATAAGCTGATTTCTCAAACTCTAGCTTCTATGCTTACTACCTAACACATGAAGTTGGAATCTGTTCTGTTGGAGCAGGTATCTAGGGAGGTGAGGTTTTTATGTGAAGAGAACCTCCTGCTGCATGAATTTGAGTTCAGCTGGTTCATGCAAGAAGATTTGAAGACCCCTCCCAAACTGCCAACCCATACACCTTGGGAGTAGAGGAGACATAAACACCTCTCTTGGTTTCCTCGTAAAGCCCAGTGTTAAGGGTACCAACAGTCTTGATCTGAAGGAGTCTAGGAGGAGAGTCACGACCTAGACCTGCCTAACACTTTTAGGAGGATATGAGACAGCCGGGTTTGGAATGCCACCCCTAGGATGAGCAAGGTTGCAGAGATGCAATTTTAGTTTTGATATTAAAAAGAAAATACAAAAAAAGAATACTAAGTACTATGCATGGATGTAGTAGGATTCCCCTAGGTACATGTATTCTGGCAGAGGGTACATCAGCACTTACTGGGTATGTTGTTTGTAGTGTGGGCTCCTTTTTAGGTGTACATTGAGCCACTCACATAACAGATACAAATCTTGTTATTGTCTACATTTCTCCTAGCTCTGTTTCAGGGGAAAAGAAGGTCTTAAGGCTCAGGGCAGGCTTGACTATAAGTGATAGATTTATAATACTGAGGCCAGACACTTGTACTTCGGGGAAAGAGCCCCACTCCACAGCTTTTACCTGCTGCCCTTCTTTTGTACCAAGGATAATAATTCATTTTGCACTTCTGAACAGCCTTCTTCTCCACCTTGTAAGTCAAGATGTATTTTTCTTTGACCCTATGTCTCTAGATGGATGTCCAGATTGCACACATCAACTACACATTGGAACAATATTTCCACTGCTACATTATCTGTCGTCAAGATAATTGGCCCAACTGACTCCCCACTGCTAAAGCATGCTTCAACAGTTCTGTAAACGTGTCTACTCAGAACAAGCTATTTTTCTCCAAGCAAGGTTTTTCATTCTCAGTTCTTCCCATTCCTCATGCCTTCTAGCACCATCCCTGTGGTCAGCTCCTACCTAGAGGAAATTGAAACTTACCAACAAAACTACCAATGTCATCTGTAAGGGGCTGCTGACAAGCACCACAATTTGATGTTCTGGTTGCGAGGTAGCTGTCAACTCGGAACCTTTACTTTGAATGTTGACTGTTCCCAATGTATCCTGTATACTGCTTGTTTGTACATAGTTTGGTTGTCTCCCCCATTAGACTGTGACCTTCTTAACAACGGGGACCATCATGCCTCTCTTTATGTTCCCAGTGCAAGATGCTTAATAAATGTTTATTGACTGCCCCTTCCAGAGGACAGAGCCATTTCCATTAACCCAGTGGCCTTTTTGCAGAATCTCAAAGACTGAATTTTAAAGCTATTGTTGATGTATCCTATATTCCCCAGATCATTGCTTCCCCAGTAAACTTTACTCTGCACACCCTACGCTGTGACCACCTCCAATTTTGATGGAGACTCAGGATAAATAAGCTATCAAGGAAGCAGATTGTAAAGGGGGAATAAACTTGGGAATCATAAGGCCTGGATTCAAGACCTAGCTTCACTTTCAACTCACTGTTAAAACCAGCCTGAAACATCCCAAAATTGTTTTATCCACTAACACCCTCTTTCCTTTGGTGACCTTGGAGCTGGGTTCCTGTTGTGAATCACTTGAGTTTTCAGCCTTAAGAGGTTCTCACATTTGTAAAATTAACAGATTGGTGTACATAACCGCTAAGGTATCCTTCAGCTTAAAGAGTTCATTGAATGTTGATTTCCTGATGACAGTAGGGACAGTGGCTGTACCTAGAGGACCTGGAGGGCTATGAACCAGATGATTTCATGTAGGAACCTATCAGGAATCTCTATGGTCCTAAAATGACACATTCTTTGCAGTAGCACTTGAGGTAAGATAGCTATTGGGCATTTACAGAGATCCAGAAGGGCATTAGTTGTTGTTCAGTCACATACAACTCTTCCTGACCCCATTCTTGGCAAATGCGGTTTGCTATTTCCCTCTCCAGCTCATTTTATAGTTGAGGAAACTGAGGTAAACAAAGTTAAGTGACTTATAGTTAGGGTCTTAGGTCATATTTGAACTCGGGGAGATGAGTCTTTCCGACTCCAGGTCCAGCACTGTACCACCTAGGTTCTGGGTGTTACATTCTATCATATGGATAGATGTTCTGTTAAGTGAAAAGATTAACACTCCTCACTACTGTGTCTTTCTCCATATCTTTGACTTAAGCTGCTCTGGTTGATGATTCTTGGCTATCCCCTATCAACCCTCCCTTGGCTTCTCCATTTCCTATCACTCCCTCACTGATGTCCTTGATAAGAATAACTCCAAACTCAACTCCTTCCCAAGGCACAGAGCCAAAATTGCCTGAGGCTCTTGACATTAGCTGTGCTGCAGCTCTGTCTCAACCAGCATCCATCACAGCAGGCACTTTGCACCAACGAATGTTTGCTCAGCTCACACACAGGATATCCCTAGTACATTGGCATTAATGGAAGTTGTTGTTATTATTGTCAATTACCCTAGAGCACTCTTTGGTGTGTTTCACACAGCTCTGAATCAAGTGATTCAACTCTGTCGAAAGTGTGTTCATTTAGGCACAGGGTTCATATTAAAATCACCTACAAAAGAAAAGATCATCAGCCCCAAGCATAGCACTGTACAGTGGCAATTTTTTAATGTGCCTCGATTAGCTCATCACTTAATACAGTATCCAAGACTTGGCATGTGGGGTCTCTTATTTGGAATTGTGCTGCTAACAAATACCTTCCTTCCTGCTGTGGCTAATGGCAAGACCTGAGAACCAGAATTTGACCATCTAATTGTGTATTTGAATGGGTGTTATTAGGTCTCAGGGTGCTCAATGAGCCTGAACTGACTGGCCCACTTTAAAAAAAACCAAAGTGCCTTTAATTCTTATTTGCTTATATACATACCATCTGAAATGTAGCTGTCACTAGCAATCTAGGTCAGGAAAATATGAACCTATTACCTTGGTACATGTAAAGCTCTCTGTTGAAATAGCTAAGTGATATCAACCCTCTTTCTTCTCTTTCCTGCCTGTTGCTGAGTGAGGATTGAGGTTTCCTGTGATCCCTCTTTTTTCAAGTTAAATTTAATTTATATCAGATTTCTAGTGGTTATTGATATAAAGATTTCAATAAGGTACATGAGATTTCTCTAGCCTCATACCTCCCTGTCTCTTCATGACATCAACAGGAAATGAAGCCTGAGTACTGAATGTGCATGTGTTTGGGGAAAAGGGGAAAATGTTTCTTATAGCCAATTATTCTATCACTTTTGTTCCCACTGAGATACTTTCAATGGTGGATATGTCTATCAACAGAGAAAAGGACATATAAGAAAAAAGCAATGTCTTGCTGGTTGCTTCCTATGATTAGCAATGTTTCTAAAATGTTTAAATAAGTAGAAATGGTCATTTGAATGAAAAGTAAACACCTACTATGTGTAGAACACTGTATTAGGTGGAGGGTAGAGATAAAAAGATGAAAACCAATTGCTGACCAGAGGGATTCAGGTTATATCTCTCAGTAGGATTATCATTCTGATGTTCCTTGGAAATTTTCATTTAGTCTTGAATTTACCAAATATAGAATATTTCCTTTTTTCTCACGTTCTAACTGTACTCCCAAAACATTTGTTAAATCTATACTCACCTAACACCCTAAAGTTGAGAGAGTGAAAGACAAAATGTGTACAGGTCAAATACACTGTTATAATAAGCTCCATGAGATTTGCCACTTTCTTTATTCTTGAATTTTGTTCTTTAGAGCAAGTGGACCATAAGATGGGGATTTGTTATACATAGATTTTTATTGCAATTATACAGGAATAGTGTCCAGAGAATTCCATTATATTCTACTCCCATTGATTTCCATACCACCAATAGCTAAAAGACAACATAAAAAATCTGTGTGGGAGAGTATACATGTAGACCCATGTTACCATCTCCAATCTGCCTTTGATGTTGTTTCTGAGTGGTGTCACCACAGAGCCATTGATATCGCCTAACTGGACTAGTGATGTCTCCATCTGTGATCTGGTGTACCCAGTTGTTTTCTTTGCTGATTCACCATCTTTTCATGGTCCTCCATGGTCAAGCTGCTCTCTACTGCCATCTGCTGGTCCTCCACTGAATTGTTGTTATATTCCTCCATTCTCCTCCTGCTCCTGCCTCTATCAGAGAATGATCTTTGCCTTTTATAGGACTTAGTTTCAGACCCTCATTATGATTTAATCCCTAAATCATAGGCAGAAGATGAAACGGCAGACTCTCTCTTTCTTAAATTAAATCTGTCTTTTGAATTACTTTTATCTGAATTGCTACTGAGACCCTTATTTGACTTAGTGAGAAAATATCCTCTCAACTCTCCTCCCATTCTCAGAATGAGATTGTGATCCACTCAGACCACCACTGCCAGAGTCCCTTGGAGACTGGAGAGGCAGATTCAAGTTAATGAATGTTTTCCTGACAGCAACAAAATTGCTGCTTTTTCCATATCACCATCTTCCAACAGAGACTGGATAAACAATTGTTGGGAATTTTATAAGGGGAATTCCTGATTCAAGTATGAGTTGGACTGGATCCCCTTTGGGGTCATTTTGAAGTTTGAGATCCTATAATTCTTATAGATGGTAAAAAAAAATTTGACATGTATTTATGTGTGTAGACAAAGTGATTTGAAAAATACACTTTAAGGCAGAACAAGAATTTAGGTATAGAGCACAGTTTAACAAGCCAGATACCAGCACCTCCAGTTGAACACATTTCCTTAGTCAAGCTTTCTAATCAATTTTGGTTCTATCAAATCTTTGCATTCCTCGTTATTTGAAAATAAGTGCTTGAAAGTGTATCTGGAAATAGCAGTTTGTAATATCCATCCTTTTTTAAAATTAGTCTACAGAACATTAATTATTCTGAGTCATTGTGCCTGAATATCACTTCTAACAGGTTCTTCAGATCTTCCTTTTCCTGTTCTGTAGAACTCTTTATGAATTCAGAATGGCTAAGAAAAATTTTTGTTAATGAGAGACTTGAAGAAAAATGCCATTGTGGTGGACCACAGGCGGGTGGCCAGGAAGCTTAAGAACAAGTAAAAGATGTCATAAAACCAAGGTATAGATGAGCAAGAGATTGGTCAAGAAGGGAGTGACATGGACAATAGAGCAAGAGAAGTGAATCAGGAAAGGAAAGAAAACATTAAATCAGTTAGAAAAACACAAGGGAAATGGTTTAGGGATTAAAGTTAACTAGATACTTATGAAGGAACAGATGCTTCATGATGACTTTGATAAACAGTCTGGATGAGGGGGAATCATATGGTGGAAAGAACACTGGTTATAGACTCATGAAATCAATGATCATAGGAATTTAAAGGTGGAAGAGGCTTTTAAGATCATTTGGCCTAATCCCTTCATTTTATGGATGAGAAAAATGAAGTAAAAAGAGGTTAAATTGATTTGACCAAGATTAAACAGGAAAGAGGCGAAGAAGTTCAAATCCAGGCTTTCTGACTTCAGATCTAGTGTTTGCTCTGCTACGTGTTTGGCTTATAATACTGGCAAGCCCTTACTCCTCTCTGATCCTGAATTTCTTCATGTGTAAAGTGAATCAATTGGACAAGCAATCTTGAGATTACTTACAAGCTAGCATTTTCCGAATCTTTCACCTTTAGGAAATTGTAGCTAAGGTTATCAACCAAAGGGGTCTAGTGTCCTTAATGACCAAAAGGTCAAATATAACTCTATGTAAATTGAGATTAGAAGCAGGACAGAATTAGGAAGAAAAATCATTCTTTTTAGGGCTCCAAGCAGAAAATAAAGGATTAGATTCATTGGAAGGAATTCTTTAACCTCTTTTGTATCATAGACTCCTTTGTCAGTCTAGTGAAGTCTAAGGACCCCTTCTCAGAATAATGTTTTAAATATATACAATTTAAAAAGGACATCAATTATATTGAAATAGCCACAATTCAGTGGAGAAATAGCAGGTGACAGCACAACAGAGATCCCAAAGATGCCAATGGCACCTCTGCTGGGGCAATAAGAGGAAGCAGCTATGGAGACAAAGCTATTTTCCAAGTGGGATGAAACCCAGAAAGGGAGAATGATAGAGAAAAGCCCTCTCATTTAACCCAATGCTGCAGCCTAAAAGGAAGAGACTCCTGAGTGATGTCAGTGGAACTGACCAGCACACAGACCTGTTTGAAGTTGCATCACAGAATCTATTTCCAAGTGCTATTGGACAACCAGTACCATGGCAACCTGCTTGGTCTATGCTACTTTTAGTTGATTTTGCCCTGACATCTAATCATAAAAATAAATTACAAAAAAGACTGGGGAAAAAAAAGGGTTCTAGATTCTCCTAATCTTAAACCAGTATGTTTTCCATCAGCTCTCTGCTTATTTTTTTTAATAAAATGAAATATGAGTACAGTTAACAATGTGTATTTAAAAGACTCTAAACAGCTTTCACAGATGTTACAAATCTAGCCCTAACTGTTCTCTGGCCCAAGAACCCCCTCACTGAGGGATGGAGGGGCCAACATTTTTGCCAGAATGATGATGTTGTGAAGTTTACCTTCTCCCTAAATGTCACACTTGCCAAAACCAATATTGTTTAAGTATCACAAAATTTGGAACAATATGTCGATGTTTATTGCCTTTTCCCAAGCATCCTTGAAGCCTGAGCAGGAACCTCAGAATTATACAAGCCACATGTCTACTTTGTTTTCCTTAATTCCTCTTTCCCTCTGTGATGACACAATGTAATGGGTGCCAAAGAAAATTTGGTAAAATGTCTTTTTCTCAAATATAGACCAGATTCCCCTTTAATAGGAGTCCATAAAAGCTATACTTAAGTACAAGGTACTCTCTTAGTCAACATTCAAAATCATACTTCATGAGACCCATGTGCATTTTTGGTTGTCATTAAGCACATAAGTCCATAGAACAAATTATCTTAAAGGCAGTTAAATAAAATTTCAAAGCAAATAAATTTAAAATTATGCATACATTCAAGAACAACTGCACCCTCAGAGTTCCACACCACAGGTGAAACAGATGACTGTTGCTCCTAGGACTTTATCATAACTTGGGGACAGAAAAAAACAAACAAGAAAACAAAACTTTGCTTCCAAAGCTGTTGCCTCTTATCTCCTCCACAGAACTGATGATGTCATCTTCATGAATGATGTCATCTTTTCTGTCAAAAGCTAGCTTCTTAGAATAAGATGTTAGAACCTACAATTATACTGTTTTCTACTGAATTGTGTTTGTTCCCCTACAGGGGAGGAACTATGCTCTTTTGTTAGACAATTCATAGTTTCAAGGCTTTATTACCTCTTTTGTGAGTCAGATTTCCATCTGTACCTAGCCATCGCGGGCAAATCAGTTACTCGGGTCAAATTTGTCATTAATAAACAAAAACAAAAGTAACTTCACTTTTAATTCATCATAAACTCCCTAGGGCTTTTTTATATTTGGATTAGAATGAATAAATTCCTTTAAATTCCCATGATGCCTCTCGTTGCTAGTGCCAAAGCTAGGCTATTCTCTTTACTCTGTAACTTTACTTAGGAACACTAAAGGGGCAGGATTGAGTTGATGACCTTTGGCTTACATTCCTGTAGTTTCATCCTGTGTTCCTGCAAGTACATCCATATCACTGCTTTCCCTGCATCTACAATATTAGGTGTGTGTATGTTTATTATTAATATTTTAGTCTCTGGTATGAAGACCCCAAATTAGTGATAAAGACTAAAGAAACATCAGTGATTAGCTCCCCCTGCCACAACATTAAATGCCATATCTGAGAAACTTTATCTAACACCCAAAAGAGCTCTCAAAAAACCTTATGTGGCAATTCATACATTTTCCAGACATAGTCACAGTAACATAACATAAATTACAAATGATTAGACTTTGCCTTATAAAATACATGGGATCATTTCCTTGTAACTACTCTAGCCTGCCTTGGTTAATCCAAGTGACAATTAATTGGCCCAAAGGTGACAGTGAAGCCATTAAATGAATCATCTCAGTAAAGCAGAAAGCACTTGCTTTTTAGCATTATCAAATAGCAGTAAAGCATGAGTGCTGGTTAGGAGAATAATAATTCTAGGCAGCTGATTTGAAGCATCTGTTTTGACCTAATAAACACTAAAATGAATTACCCAGTAATGGGAAAACAAGCCATGTACTTCTTATTGTTGATGTCATATGCCTCTTAGCCAACTGCAAAATTTTCCTATATTGGGGTAGGGGGAGGGGAACACTTTGCTCTGCCTTAGACCAATCGACAAAAATGAATGTGACAGCCAGCATTTAGCACAAGGCTCAGCATAGGATGGGCATTCAATCAATCTCATTGACTAATAGGCAACAACTTTTAAGGCACTAAAAGCTGATCATAAGTAGATTGATGCTTTCTTTACAAAAATAAGCATTGTAATAGGGAGAAAGTATGTATGGAGAACAAATCCATGTTATTCACTACTATCTGTGCATAGAACCAGGATGCTGGGACATCCCAGGGGAACATTCTCATGAACCCTTCCCCTTCCCTCAGGGTAGTGGCCCATGTTCTATGTATGCTTATGTTTGGGAATAACTACTTTGCAGAATACTATTGACATTCCTATTGGTGAATTTCAGAGGAAATAAAAAGAATTAAAAATTAAACGTGGTAGCCTCACAACACAGAAATGTGAAAAGGCAGAATGATGGCAGGGCCAAGGACCAAGTGATGGCAGGGCCAAGGACCAAATGTGTTGCCTGTGTTCTAAAAAGAACTCTACATGTTTCAGTGAGAAGGAGGCATCATATATGACTATGTAGGAGACCCTTTCCAATCCTCTTACCTGCTAATACTTTCTTCTTTGAGGCTACCTTCCATGTATTCTGTAATTAACTTGTATGTGCTGATTAATGCAAATGTTGTCTCCTCTATTAGCATGTAAACTCCTTGAGAGCAACAGGATCTGTTTTTACTTCATATTCCAAGCATTCATACACATTTGGAGACAGGAACCAGACCCGTGATTTCCTTGATAAAGGGAGCTTTGGGTAAGAAACTTACTTTACCAGTGTAGGTTGGCACCCTCTCTGCAACTTATGGTTTTAGAACAGGAGTTCTTAATCTTTTATGTGTGCATGTGCACTGGACCCATTTGGCAGCATAGTGAAGCCACTGGATCTTTTCTCAGGATGTTTTTAAATACACAAAATAAAATACATAATATTAACAGTGAAACCAATTATTGAAGTTGGGACCTAGAGTCAGGAAGTCTCATTTTCCTGAATTCAAATCTGGCCTTAGACATTTAATAGCTGTTTATCCCTGGGCAAAGCCCTTAACCCTGTTTGCCTCAGTTTCTTCATCTGTAAAAAGAGCTAGAGAAGGAAATGGCAAACTACTTTAATATCTTTGCTAAGAAAACCCTCAAATAGGGTCATGAAGAGTCCAACATGACTGTAAACAATTCAACAGCAACAACAACAAAGAGATGTTTGGAGATTAAGGGATGACGCTCAAGAAATCATAGCTAGAAAACTCAAAGGACCCTTTGGGATCATCATTTCAAACCTGCTTATTTTATATGTGAAACCCAAAGAAATTAAGTGACTTCCTCAGAGTCATACAGCTAGTAAGTGACAGAACCAGGACTTAAACCCAGCCCCAATGACTTCAAATCCAGGGTTCCTTTAAGATAGTACCTTGTATGTAGGCAGGCAGATGGCAGAATTGAAAAAGAAAAAGCACTTGTGACCTTCGGACACTAAAGGCATTTGTGTTCTCTGCCCTCTCCTCCTTTTGTACTCTTTATTATGCTTAGGCAGCCAAAAGCTTTCAGGTGTGTGTTTATAATCTGATAAAGAGAAATCTAAAAACAGGTACAGCTTGCAATGGCAATAGGCCCTCTGGAGTGCCCTTCCCCTATCCAAGGACCAGGACCATAGAACCTTAAGAGCCAAAAGGGGCCTCCAGTTTTACAGATGAGGATAGTGACTTCCCTCAGATTAGTTAATAAATGTCAGAACCAGAGACCTTGTCCAAGGTCACAGAGATGGTAAAAAGTAGAGCTTTGGGGTCAGCCCCCCCTAAGATCACAACAAATAGGGCTATGAGGATCCCTCTGTCACAGATTATACCTTGAAGGTATAAATTTGCCCTTTCCCCTATCTCTCTGTGCCCACAAAGGTCCTAAAAATTCCACCTTGTAACATCTTCCCTGTCATCCAACTTACAGCCATAAAATTGACAATATCAGGATTTCCTTGAAAAAACAAAACTTTCAACCTCTTCCAATTTGGAGGCACACCTGCTCTCCCTCCTAAAATGTACAATGGCCACCTTCTAATCTTTACTTCAGAAAACACTGGCTTAGCCCTTCTTTTCAGACAAAGACTCCTTTCTGAATATTCCCAAGCTTGTTCCAAAACTCTGAGAGCTTTGAATGAGAATGATGGAATTGGGCTAAAGGAGATTGCTGTTGTGGCAGTATTCTGGGCATAACATTTGAACTGATTTCTCGGCAGGTCTCAGTGCTGCAGGGATGTGTCTGCAGGAATGAGAAGCCATTGGCACCATTCTCTCATACGTAGCTGTA